>JASDQU010014442.1:169022-188201 GCA_032191745.1 Picea mariana
TAGAATAAACGAAAACAAAAGGGTTAATTCAATAAATAAAAAAGAGAAAGCTCAACGAAAATCCAAAAGGGAAAACTACCAAGCAAGGAGAAGATAACACGTGATTTTCCAACTAGATTATCAATTGAGTCAATCAACCTTCCGTGAATAGTGCCAGACAATTTTTGTAGGTTAAAACTGCTTGTTTTATTTGAAAACGATGAAGTATTCTAAACCTAAAGGAACCAAAGAAACCCTATTTGTCGAAAAGATGAATTTAGTTAACAGATACCGTGAGGTTTATGATACCCCGGTCAATTTTGATTTATATGAGTTGTATATCTTATCCCTTGAGTGTTCCAAGAATTTGCATGATTATTATCATGTCTGGGAGTCTGACATAGCAAAATATATTGTTCCCCAGACTCATAATTTACCAGAGTTTGTGTTCCGGTGTGCATTGAATTATGTTTCTTCTTCGAACTTAGTTATATCAAAGAATGGGTCAGTTTTGGTTAAGATAGATACACAGTCAATCTGTGAGATGTTAAAGGTAACATAACCCCTAGAAAGTCAACTTTTAAGCAAGGAAAATCTAACTTTATTATACAAAAAACTTAATGCTCAGGAAAAAGATACCCTATTACATGCCTATTTGGATAAAGATGTAGCTATCCTTGAAAACTCAGATACCTATGAGAGTAGCTTGTTCCTACAAATCTCCAGACAAGTTATCAGTATGATGTGTTCCATTTTGGGTTATGATGATGATCAAGTAGTGGATGAAGTTGTTTTAGGATTTATGTCAGGCATTTACCCCTCTCCAATCAAACCATCAACTAGATTCAACTTCGCCCAACATCTAGTTGAAACATTGCACTATCAACTGATAGAGTTTACGATTAGCAGATTTTGTAGATTCCAGTCCTATATAGCTCGTCTACTTTTGTATTTCCAAGCGACAAAGTTTCAGTATTTGAACTTAAAGACAGAAGATGAAGCTGGAAATCTAATCTCAGTGATTCATTGGACTTCATCGCTTAGAAGGAAACCTCAAAATGTTCGACTTTTAGATTTTATTGATCAATTCATGTTTATGGCTTATGCTCTGTTTCATGAAGAGTTTCCTTCCCTTCTAGGTTTTCTCTAGACTTCGAAGCATTATTGCATTTCTCTTCAGATACAAAGGTGGGTGACTAGTTTTTATTTCAAGACTATACAAAGATTAGGATCTATGGTGTTGAGGTTAAACCTTTTAAATTGCCAAGATTTCTAACCATGATATTTTTTTCCCTAGAATATATTAGACAAAGATTGAATTTTGACCAAGTCAATTTTGTGCCAAAGAAAAGAAAGGTTACTTTTAAATTGAAAAATGAAGTAGGCTCTTTTGTTGTGAATAATAGGGCAACTTTGCACGTGGCAGAAAGTTTATTTTAGGACATGAATTTTCAACAAGGAGAAATATGGTATTATGATCCATTTTCCATTATCTCTACCAAGAGGATTGAGGTGGAGTTGTCACCATATTACATCATAGTCAACCTCAACTGGAGCAGTTGATGAATCGGTACAGTTGGGAGCAAACACAAAGAATTGTACAGGGTTAGATATAAGAGGCATTTAAACCATCTCAACCAACAAATATAGAGAATGCACAACAACATGAAAATTCAAATAAAAGAACATTTTCAAAATCTTCACAAATTCTTTCATAATCATAGGAAGAGCAATCAAATAAGAAAAAGCTAGAAGACATATCCAAAGATGAGAACCAAGCTTTGGAAAGTGTACCAGAGATTACATTAAGTGATCCAACTTTTACAATGGAATTTTTCCCATCTGTAGTTATGGGAAAGTCCAATGTTCAAGGAGGGGAAGAATCTTCAGAAGCTAAGCAAGAAAATATAAATTCTCAATATTGGGAATTGAAGAATAAGAATATGAAAATTAAACAAGATTTATTTCCTAAATTGTCTCGGTGAACTTCTAAAACCAGGTTGCTTTCTGCTTTAGATTTTGAGAAAGGTAGATTGAATATAACAGTACTAGAACCCACAACTCAAACTAGCAAAGGTGTTATTAATTAAAAAGATGCTAAGTTTTCTTATGATTTAAATCAAATTCATCCGGTGGATAAAATGGAATTACTCAGAAAAACAAGAGAAATGGTTTGTAGGGATGTTATACAAGCTTCTCTAGGAATGAAAAACTGTATAATATGTCAAATCAAATCAAGGAACAACCGAGGTTAGAGAAGTTCCTCACCAGAACAAAGCAGATGAGAATTGAATAATTGGAGAGTATGATGCTGAAACTTTGAGATGATTCTAAATATACCAAACCAATGCAGGACTTGATCAACAATAAGAATACTGAGATTTTGGCTTTAAATCAACAAATTAACCTTACAAATATTGATGATGTACACACTCCATAATCGAAGGCAGTACAACAAGAAAAGGACCAACTGGTGAATCAAATAATTCAAATGAAAGCACACATTAAGTTATATGAACAACAAATAGAGGCTTTTAGAAAAAGAGCTTCTTCTTCACAGAAGTAGACGTAGAAGTAGAAAAAGAGATGCTTAATTTCAAAGAAGTAGAAGTAGAAAATCTAAAGAAATCAATTGTTGTCCAAAATGATGAACTAAATATTCTAAGAGATCAGATGAATGACAAAGATAAGACCATCACACAATATCAAAAAACAAAGTTAAAGTTACAAGAAGACTTTGACTTGCTAAAGAACAAGTTGGTGGGAAAAGCTTATATGATTGGAGCAAGGCATCTAATATGTGACCAAATCATCACAAAAGTTACCAGGATTTGGGATTGTTTCAATTTGATAGATGAAGAATCAACCTTGGTAAAAAGGGTAGATCATGATATACAACAAGCTTTCCATGATTTGGGAAATAGACCCCAATTAGCAAGCAAAAGCATAAAAGTCCTTAATTCTAAATCGAAAGAAGAATTAATCAAAAGGGGGATAAAATATCGTACCAATATGATCATGGAAACAAATAACATTTTTACCAAAAGACAATTAAACATGTAGAAAATAAGTGCATTGTGGTTCAAATGAATATTGAATCATTCTCAAAACAATTCAAGAATGTGGTTGAAATTGGGTTACCAAGTTGTTGGTCTAAGAAAGGCAATATGCTCACTTTTGAAAATTATAAGCAAAACCTTATCAAGGCCAGGGAAGATACGAGTAAATTAAAAGAAGTAACTAGCATGATTAAAGGTCAAACAATAGTAGATTGTTTGAGTGATGACTTCTACTTGCTTTGGCAAATTAAAAAATCATTTTCAAATAATCCTACCTATGACAAGTATACATAGTTGGATATTGCGTACAGAAAGATGCTATCGTACAAGTATCCATCAGATAAGGATTGGGATATTCTCATGCATCCGATGCAAGAGTGATCTCGCAAACCAAATTAAGAGAAACCGGGGATTCGAACAACTGTCTTCTAGATCTTTCTATTTTAAAATATGAAATATTTCTTTTGTATCTAGAGATATATGAAATAGGATCGAATAACCACATAAGGTTAGAATCTGAGTTTTATAAAGTCTAAGAAAGACTTGATGTAAAGGAGAGCTTTTTTCCTTGGAAAGGACTAGATCTTTTAATAAAATTTTATTGCAGACCTTGGGTGATTCTATATTTCATTGTTTCAGTTCATGTGATTCTTGTTCTTTATGTGATTTTTATGTCCATAATTTCTTCTTGAATGTGTTTGAGGCTATAAGTGTAATAAAATTAGTACAACCACTACTATTACAACTGCAAAGGAATCATTAAGGCCGTAGATTTCCTCAGATATACTGTAAGTATTCATTGGACTTGTGTCTTGTTCATTATGCCTTGTGAATAGAAATGAATTGTTATTTTTTGTTCTCAGCTATATAAAATTTCTTTCATAAGTTCTTCTATTGAAAAGAAAAATAATATTTATCAAAAGATACATTATTTTACTTTCAATTTTGTTCTTTCAAATTCTTCCTTCACTCATTCAAGATTTAAATTATCTGAAATGTTGAAATCATGCCCTCAAGCTTTGATATTTAATCATTGAAGGTAAGTAATAAAAATCAATCAAAGTAAAAGGGGATGTAGGAAGAGGAGGGGTTATCTATAACCCCATTGAATTTTGAGAACTAGTCTACTCCTGGGGGCTCGGAGAAGAAACTAACAACATCGCAGAAGCTTTAAGTCTTTGGCAGGGACTCGCCCAAGCCCGAAAGTTGGCTATCAAGGAAATTACAGTGATAGGAGACTCTCAGATTCTAATCTAAACTATGGTCATCAACGCTTTGCCAAATCAAATGAAACTCTGTCAAATCTTCAAGAAAATTCTCAGGCTTTCAAACTTCTTCCAAAAGATCAAATTTTTTTATGTGCTCCATCACCTGAATGGTGAGGCAGACCGGGCCACAAAATAAGCCACCCCCTTGGGCAAGGGCCAACTCTCCCTCAATGGGACTTTGTCCTTCAACCCTCTCCCACAGGGGCACGTGGTGGGCGATTAGATGGACCTCACGAGGCATGTAGCACTCAGATCTCCCTGGTGTCTTGACTCATGGCAGATCTCTCATATCACTCCTGTACGCCCCCTCCCCTGCGCGACGGTACTTATTCCCTCAAAATGCATCCTCTCACCACCCCTTGCATGATCTTCCTCTCACATCCCCCATGTCGAATTGCTCTGATCCCATCCCCTTCCCGCATGGAATTTGAGCGAGGCCCCATCGCTTCACGGTGATGCACGCTCGAGCTGGTGTTACATTCTGGAAAGAGGCATCTTGTTCTTACCTGCCTTGCCCGCCCGATACTACTTGGTCTCTCGCCTGGATTTTTCTCTCTACTCCTCCCCCAACTTACTCTTGTCTATTCTTTTGCTCTCATCTCCTCCCCCAACTCACTGTTTGGTCCCTTGCCTAGCTCTTTCTCTCAGCACCTCCCCCGAATCACCCAATGGCTTCCAGCTCCAACTCTGCCTCACCCCCTAACCCTCCCCCCTCTCTGGAACTTGAAATATGCAAGTTGAAGCGCACTCTTTGCGTGCACAGAGGATTTCTACTTCGTCTGGACGTGGAAGGAGGTCAGAGATTCGAGATGGTCGAAGAGGACTTAATCTAGCTCAGGGAGGAAGCGGTCGAAGCCCTTACGTATACAACGCAACAAACCAATAGCAAAATCGCTGAATTGGAGGAAAGAATCGAAAAACTGGAGCTCCAAGCCACCAGATCGAACCGCCAGTTAGATGCAGGTGCAGAGGCTTCTCTGAGCGCAGGTTCCTCCATCCTGGACCAGAAGGTTTAATTATGTTATTCCTCACTTTTGTAATTAGACTTGTTGTGGTTCTCTGGCATTTTCGTTGTAAGCAGGAGCATAGTCTCTTTTTGGAAATCAAACAGACATTTTGTAAGCAGTTCCTCAGCCTGTATTTAGACAATTTCTGGATGTTAGGATGGTCTGGGAATTATGGGGATTTACACCAGGGCAGCCTTACTTATAATCTTGAATCCCATGCACAACATGCATGGCTGAATTTTGTAGTTTTTCTCACAGTGGTCACACCACTGCTCTCTTAATATATATAAACCACTTTCTTGTTAAAAAAAATCAATCAAATTAAAATGAATGCCTTAGCATAGTTTCGTAGCCAAAAACATCTCAAGGGTTACAACATACTCAACTTCAGAGGCTCCAAAATCACACTTAGAATGTTTGAGAATTTTTTTATGCTTAAATAGTATATGTAGAACTTGATCCACATGGGCCAGATGAGATTTCCAAGTTTTATTATAGATGAGAATATCATCAAAGAAAACTAAGACAAAATGGAGGAAAGGATGAAAGACATGATTCATGATACTTTGAAACATGGAGGGGGCATTACATAGGCCAAAGGGCATGACCAAAAACTCATAATGACCCTCATGAGTTCTAAATGCGATCTTAGGAATGTCTTCTTTTTTCATATGTATTTGGTGGTAGCTAGAACGAAGATCAAGTTTGGTAAAGTACCGAGCACCACTCAATTGATCCAAAAGGTCATCAATGACATGAACGGGAAATCTGTCTTTGATTGTGAGTTTTTCGAGGGTGCAAAAATCAAGACACATGTGCTAAGTGCCTTCTTTCTTGAGTACCATGATCACAAGGGAATAACAGGGGTTGGTATTAGGACGGATAACACCCGCTTCTAGCAACTCTTTAACAATTTTCTCAATTTCAATTTTTTTGGGCAAAGGGATGACAATAAGGGTGAACATTAAGAGGAAGACTGCTCATTACTAGAGGAGTGGAATGATCATAGATGTCGCGGGAAGGGGGAATTCCATGGGGAGCGTTAAAAACAACTTGTTGTTGGGAGAGTATAGATTGGAGGTCGAGATGCATAGAGGGTATCTCAATTTCTTGAATGAAACGGAGTTGGGAAATAATGCTAGAATGACCTTTTTTTAGTATATTTTCCATGCGGTGGGAACTGATGATCTCAGGGGATCCCGCTGTGATGCCTTAGAACTTATACTATTGTCCCTCCTGTTGGAATTGCATGGTTAAGTCCTTAAAATCCACGTTGATGGGACCAAGAGTGCATAACCATTCAATACCAAGCACAATGTCACAATAACCCATTTCGATAACAAACATATGAGATTTTAGGTGGTACTAACCAATTTGTAGGTGCACATTTTCACAACGCCTCCCACATTTCATGGAACCGCCATTGGAAATCATGATCTAAAAATTGTTGATTGTACAGATATAACAATTGATTTCTTGGGAAATGTGGCGATAAATAAAATTATGGGTGTTGCCACTGTCACCGAGGATGATGAATTTCCTATTCTTAATGTAGCCAATTAACTCGAGGGTTTGGGGAGTAGAGAAGCCAGTGAGGGCATTCAATGAAATCATTGGTTCAACTTCTGTAGGATCTGAGGGTGGAGTAGGATCATCTGCTTAGGGTAGCTCTTAAATAGGGGAAACATCAACATCCTCGTCAAAAAAATCCACATAAATGGCCATAAAAATCTTTTGTTCTTTACACTTGTGCCTTGGAAAATATTTATCATCACAATTATAGCAAAGATGCTTAAGTTAGCATTCAACCACTTATGCCCAAGTCAATTTATATATCTTGAGAGGAGTGGCATGAGGGGAAGGATTGATGGGTCTAGGGCAAGGAATAAAAGAGGGTTTTATATTCTAGGAAGAGACAACCTATTGTGCTTGGCGCATTTAGTAGCTTCCAACCAAGTCTGAGGGTGATCCATTAAGAATCAGTCTTGAATTTCATCCTTTAGGCCACTGATAAATAATTCCTCGAAGAAGGCATATAACATGCCCTCCATTCTGAAAGCAAAGTGCTCAAAGGTGGTGATAAAGTCTTCCACTATGCTAGATTGTTTCAACTTGGTCAAATGGCCCAAATGGTGTGTGTGGGTGTCAAAATGTTCATAAAGATCGGCCACAAACTGTATCCAAGCAACATACCCTTGGCATGAATTTTTGTGTCATTGCCACCATTTTCAGCGTTCATGATCTAGATAGAGGAAACCATAACGAAGTTTGGCCAAATCATCAATGATGCCATGCAAGGATAAATAATGTTCCATTTGAGTTACCCAGCCCATGGGATCCGAGCCATCAAATTTGTTCAAATCAACTCTAGGAAGATGCAGTTCATGATGAGGGTGATTGGAATGAAAGGATTGGTAATGGGAAGAGTCGGCATCTTCATGGTGGGAAGGTTGTTCAAAGGAGGTAGGGCCTTGGAATTGACTCGTGAAGTGGTTCATCTTGGCACAGAGAGAGAGTCTATGGACTGTTGCACACCTCACAGATCATATTTGAGGGTAGCAGTATTAGATTTGAGGGTATCACTATCAGAGTTGACGGTAGCAATATTGTAATTGATGTCTTGGATGTTACACTTGTTCTATTCATTTTCAGAGAGCAAGGTTGTGATTTCTTGGTTGTGGGTGAGATCCATTTAGGGAGAGGCGGAAAGTGGGTAGGTGGGTCTGCATAGAAAAAAAAGGTGGTTGGTGAGGGGTACCATGGTGGTGGGGAAAAGATATGAATTCAATGGGATAGGTGGTAAATAAAGGTGGTTGGAAGGGTGGGTGGGTCCACTGAAAAAAAAGGCTTAGAAGTGATAGGTACCACAACAATCAGGGAGAAGAGAGGAATCCAATGGGATAGGTCATGAATAAGGGTGTCGATGGGACCACTATACTTTTTTTTTCTTTTTTTTACTCTTGTGGATTTATACTCCAGCCTGAAGAATACTGCAGTGACAAAATGCCCAAATTGTTAATAGGGAAAATTGTGTAGGAATTTCACAACCCGGATGCAAGAGGCAGGGTTGCACAACAAAAGTGCTTCTTTGTTGCTAGTCTATTATGTTCCTTTCCAAAGGGTTAGGGTTTTTAGGGTTCCTACAAACAAGGGTTTTCCATGTGCTATAACTCTCTAATATACGTGCGGGGTCGAACAATACTACTCGACCCAATATCTCAAGGCATGAACTAAGGAGGATCGATCGTACCCTTAGTCGTACTACCTGATTACCCAAATAATGGAGAGTAGTCTTCATGAGTGTTGTTCTCAGTACCACTATAGGAGTCAGGAAATCGACAGGCTGATCTAAAGTTGTTTTCAGGAAACCTAGGGGACTCCCTATATACACAAAGGTACATGGGAGTGATGGTCGTGTACATGTGTTGTCTGATGCAGTACTACTCGAAGGGGGGTTACAAATGTTTCCAACAAGGTGAAATTTTTTTTTGAGTGACCCATGAAACCATCTATATTTCATGCATGTAGTCTTCCCCAACCATAATTTCACCTGTTGATCGACATATCTTTGTGCTTTAAAGACGTCTGCAATACACGTCTCTACCTAGAAAAAATAATTCACAAAATTTCTGCAGAGGAAAGTACTTTGATACCACTTGTAAGGTACCATATGTATTATATAAAGCATAAACAAAATTATTACGATATATACCAGCATAACAACAAAATATATAGAATAACAACACCAAAAATGATACCTTTATTGACAGAAATCCAAGTTCACTTGCCTCTTCGAGGGGGAAACCTCTAGTAGAGCAGATCTCTATTATAATAATTCTCATGAAAAGACTTTCCCATGCCTTCTACTCTCGTTTATACTAATTCTATCTTCTAAAGAACATTCTAGAGGATAGAAGTGGAAGCTTCTATTAAGTCTTCTTACATTTGACTTGTTCACATTATTATATAAGCCTTATTTACTAATGTCGACCTTTATTACATAGAAAACATATTATTCTACCTACGTGAGGGGTTAGGGAGGTTAGGTCCCTAACAATGAGTAGACAAACATAGATCCAGAATCTTGAAATCTTTGTTGTAGCAGAACAACTCAAGCTCATTGCTGGAAATTTCTAGGATCTTAAATTCACACACATTTCCAGAGAAAAAAAAACAAGAAGCTAATAATCTCTCTAAATAAGGTCTGGAACTAATGGAACAACATTTTGTCCTTTCTGAAAGCCATGATGGTCCACCTGCGATTCTGAGGTAGGATACTCTAGATGTTTTTTAAACAGACCTTTATGTTTATGATTAGGTTTTCAACTTGTCGTTTGGTGGTACTGGAACACTTGAAGATGCCAATTTTGGGTTTTTAATATATCGGTCTGGTACTTAAAGAAGATAGTGCACTTTAGGCTCTTTGATGGTCTCGGTTTATGCTATGATCTTGATATTAATCATAGTCCTCTTGAAGGAAATTTTTGTACAGTGCCATGGACACCTTTTGATTGTAATTTGTATTCTGCTTGAATAAGAATTGCATTTTTTTCCTTGGAAAAAAAGTTAAGTATAATTAAATACAACTTTTGTACACTAAAAATAATATGAACACCCATTAAAAATTGTATAATAATATACTTTGGAATAGAGCCCGGGGAAACCCACCGGACACTTCCCCTCATTTTGAGGATGGTACCCGAGGTAAACCAAATTTTGTAGAAAGCTGAGAATTATATATATATACACTACGGAATAGAGCCCGAGGAAACCCATCAGGCTCTTCCCCTCATTTCGAGGATGGTACTTGGGTAAACCAGATTTTGTAGAAAGTTGAGGCTTTATCGATAGCTTACTCATTTAAGAGCTCAACATGCCACTTGTGGGAATTGAACTTGAGTGCGAGGGGGGGGGGGGACACCCCTCAACACAAATCACTTGGGCTAAACCCAATTCACACACACACACACACCCAATAACTGGATAAATTATATTGATAAAAAGCTATAGAAAGAGTTTCAATGAGTTTTGCATCGTTGTAAAGTTCCAAAAGACTTCAAACTTAAAACAACATAGCCCATAAATAGTCCTACTACAAGCTCAAAATAGATATTGTCTTTGTTATTATACAAAATTACCCAGTTTTCCTTGATACTATAAACTCTATAAAATACGCCTACAATTATGATTGTCCTAAAATACATGAAAAATGACAAAGAGAATAACAATTAGCAACATCATCCATGCCTATGTTTGCTAGATCTATTTCCTGGTTCGATTTTTCCATCTCCTCGTCAAACTGGTGCATAGTTTCTTCCTCTTTAAATTCTCCCCTAGACGAGTTGACAAAGAACCTTAGATTTGATGCCATGGAATAGTCACCCTTGCACAAATTATGAGCCAAGTTCTAAAGAATATTACACTCAACTTTCACAACTGCCAGTTGTTTATTCAGTTCCTCCAAGGACCCCATAATCTCTACTACCTGTGTTGTTGTCTAGATTTCCAAATCCTAGATTTTTGAAACAAGGTTGAAAATGGATGACCTATTACAGTGCACATGCTCCTCATGGATACGAAGAACCATATGAATTTATTGAAGTTCTATAGAGTCCATTTGGAGCTCTATAAAACCAAATTCCTCTTTTAAAGAAAAGTACTCTCACCCATATATAATAATCACTCACGTTCTCGGGTCCTCAATGCACAATTGCTATTAAAACCATTGAGCTACAAATTGAACTGATTGGTTGGTTCCATAGTCAACGCCAATTTGAATGCTACTTTGTCTCTGCAAAATAAAAAATCATCGGGGTGGCAGTTCCCCTAGAAGAACCCTGACACTAACAAAAACTCCAAACAACACACAAAATGCAATTACACTGCTTACCCGATAGTGAGACTTAACATATCCCTTGCACCTGCTTAAAAAAATTGACATTATTCCACATTGGGTTGGAGCAACTAGAAATGATGGGTGATAAGCATGTGATATTAATGCAAGAGGCATGTGAAATAGGAGCTCTCATCCCTTCACAATGCAGTTCATATATTTGGTGGTGAGGTGGTCGAGATTACATGCCATGTGACAGTTTATGAATTGATTCTATATTTCCACATGACGATCTAAGGTTATTAAACATGTCTTGGTACAATTTATTAATTTAGGGTATGGCTTGTTGGTATATTGTGCCATTATTCAATAATTCCCTCTCTTTTAAATGAGAGCCATATTTATCCCATCGACTTGCTTCTTTATTGTTTTATCGCAAGATGTTGTAGAATTTGATGGAAGAGAAGGAACACACCAAAGGACAGTCTCTTGGTTATGAGTTGTGGACCACCTGATTGGTGATAATGTTGGAATCTCCCACCACTATTATAGATTGTAAGACCATACCTTTTACAATTTTAAGTTCTTTCCACATAGTATAAGCTTCTACTATGTTGTTGGAAGAAACATTGAGTCCCCAGGCATAATAAGCTTTTGATGTTCCTCCAATGTCCATAATGACCCCCCTGCGCCTGCCACCACATGATTCCCCTTTGAAGATCCATAAGAAATCATAAGATATGATTGTTGAGCTGCCTTCCAATTTTCAAAACCAAAATTACTCTACCGAAGCAAACAACATGGTTTGAAAAATGTTTGAGCAGTTTGCTTCTTGGGAAATAAGAAGGAAACTGGAATTGCTAAAACCTCTCATCTTCATTTTCGTTTGCATTTAAGCATTAATTCAAGTTGATATTTTTTCCAAGTTTGGAGGTAATTCATTCAGCTAGTGAGCTTTAAGCTTTTACTGCTACAGAGGATGCAATTTTCAACTCTAGCCAAATTTTCCAGTAGAGAAACTTTGGCAATGCTAACTAAACTTTTTTGAAAATTTATTTGATTTTGAAGGTTCCTCTATAGGATTTTCTCAAGTTAGTGATCATTTATTTCCAGGAATTAGGCTGTCTCGTTCTATTATTTAGACCTTCAAATGAAGCTTTCCAAACTTTGGTGGAAAAGTTAGATTCAAAGAAAAACCGATGAATTCATTCTAGATATGCTCAACACAATGCACATATTGAAGGGCCCTAAATGCCATGTTTTTGAAGATTCTTAATAGTTAGAATTTTCTTGTGTATTAGAGTCCAACAAAATAAGTTTACCTTTGGTAGGCCATTTGTGTGTCAAATTTTCTTCCATATTGTAAACCTTGGAGGCAAAACTAAGGTCTGGACTTGAGTTATATAACTTTGTTTAACATTTTATTCGGATTGACCCCAAGCTCTTCGATCTGGAGTGTTGTTCTTCCTGGTCACCCAGTCATTCAAGGAAAATATGAGTTGAGGGATTAAGTGTTTTAGATGAGGGAGGTGACCCTAAATTCCAACCCGTCCACTTACCTGATTCACCATCCTAAGATGAAATATCTGCTGAAATTTTGATTTATAATCCAATCTTTCAATGGAAGAAGATATTGATAACAATCCAATGCCTCCTTTCCCATAATGTTGTCTGACATTATGTCAATATTTTTTCCATTGCTTGGAACCAAATATAAGTAGGAGTGTATTAACGAGATTGTGGTTTTTGGAAGTCTCCATATTGGAGAACCTTTTCTTGTTTCTACTGGAGGATCTCGACATTGCTTGTGTGCACTTGCAAAGTACTTTTTATGGATAATCCTTTTCACTAGGAATTTTGACCAAAGATAAGCCTATGGACTACTTTGTGCCTAGGGCCAAATTCATAAGTGAAGGGGTAAGGCAAAATTTGTGTGGGGTCAGTCCCAACAACAAGCATTCGATGATTTGAAGCAGTGCTTGTGCTCAGCCTCAATACTTTCACTACCGGACCTGCAACAACCCTTTGAGATTGAGACAAATGCTTCATACTATGTTGTGGGCACCGTTCTCACTCAGCACGAACACCCCGTGGCCTATCATACTGATACACTATCAGATGTTGTCTGTAAGTACCCTACTTACGACAAAGAAATGTACTCCATTGTGCAAGCCTACCGCCAGTAGAGACATTACATTCTTGGGAAGGAGACAATCATCCACATTGATCATAAGACACTACAGTTCATGCAGACATAAGGCAAATTGTAGAAAAAATACCATCAAAAGTGGTCCACATACTTGGAGCAATTCCACCTCAACATCAAGTATAAAAAATAAAGCACCATCCACGTCATTGATTGCCTCAACAGACCGCCAGTCGTGACACTCACCACAGTGCTAGACTCTTGCGGCCATGAGACCTCTAGATGGCCCCAACTCTATGAGATAGACCCTGACTTCTCCACCACCTACCAAATGTTGGGCGCAAACACAATTGTCTCTAATTTCCATCTTCAGGATGGGATATTATGTCATCTGGGCCATATCATCGTTCCATCAAGTGAGCGAGTGAAGATGATCTCGGAAGCCCACTACAATCGGATGGCAAGACACTTTGGCATCGAAAAGACAATGGAAATTCTACATAAACATTTCTACTGGCCGAAACTTCGACAAGAAGTCATCAAGTATATCAGGTCATGCACTGCTTGCGCTATTGCCAAACCGACCACTAAGAAACAAGGCCTATACACCCCTCTACCTATTCCTGACATGCCATGAGAATCCATCTCAATGGACTACATGTCGGGCCTCCCGTCCACCAAGCAGGGAAATGACTATGTTTTTGTGGTTGTTGATTGCTTTTCTAAGATGGCGATTCTAGCCACTTGGAAGAAGAGCATCATAATAGAGGTGACTGCCAAGCTCTTCTTTGAACGAGTATGGATACATTTTGGAATTACAAAAACCATTGTCTTAGATCGGAACAACCGATTTCTCATCACATTCTGGTCGAGCCTCTGGTCATTGTTGGACAACAAGCTCACCAAATCCACGACCTTCCACCCCCAGGTAGATGGCCAATCTGAGGTCGTAAATCAAATGATCATGCATATCCTACACATGTATAATTCCAAGCACTCTCACACATGGGATGAGAGTCTTCCCTATGTCCAACATAGCTGCAACCGATCCCTGCATAGCTCAACCGACCACATCCCCTTTCAGGTGGGGTTGGGATTCCAACCCTTGGGTCCCATAGATGTTATACTACCCCTTGCGGTCACCTCGACTGACTCATCTCCTGCTCCAATTGAAGCTGACAACGCCACTTGGTTTATTGAGAGGATCTATCACATCCGCCAATAGGTTCATGATATCCTATATAAGTCCAATGACAAGTACAAGAAGTGCCATGATCAACACCGGGTGCATCATAAATTTCAGGTGGGCAACAAAGTTTGGTTGCACTTGCAGAAAGAATGCCTTATAGGACCCCATCGAAAGCTTCACCCACTTCGTTATGGGCCGTACACCATCAAAAAGGCTGTGGGTGATAATTATTTTGAGCTCAACATTCCTCCTTTCCTTGGCCTGCACCCAGTGTTCAACATGGATCTCTTTCGACCTTATTTCCCACCATTATTGGACACCTTAGAGATAGCAGAAAAATTGATACCAACAGATCTCAACCCCGAATAGATCCAATAGGCATCTAATGATCAGATTGTGGACAAACAAGTCAAGGGCACTGGCCAACAAAGGATCCAACTTTATCAAGTTGTCAAAGCAGGGCAACTCCTCCACCAAGTCAAGTGGCTCACACAGGGACAAATTTAGCAGAAATTTCCTCATCTGATGGGGGCACTCAACACAATGGATACCATTGATTCCTAAGGGGGGAGGATTGATCCATATGGATTTTGGTGGCCTCCCACCTATTCCAACTGTCTCATTTTGGTATTTTTTCAGTTTGGGAGTTGTTTCCTAGTTTTTGGGTCCCTAACTTTCAGGGTCATTTTGAGGCCCTAAACAACATTTTTAGGGCTCGCAAAAGTTAGATTGTAGACGAAGTCAAAGTCCGACGACAACATGTTTATTCCTCAAATATACCTTTCCAATGAGCTATCATGCACCTACAACGAATATCGTATGCAAATGTTACGGCCTCGGGAAGTTGATGTACTAACTTACCCAAACGGGGCCCACATGACTTTTGGCGCTTCATCTCCTAGGGTTAGGTTTTTGGATGTCTAGGGTTTTTGACATTCCTGTTTATTGTAAAAAGGCCTTCAGAGCCTCATTATAACCAACTTCTTGTGAATGAGTGCAACTGACACATCTCTTCTCAGAGATAACCCGCCACCATTCCAACAAGCTTGTTTTCTGCTGCGTTTTATAGTTTCATCTTATTTCCTTATTGAATAGAAACCGGTTTTACTCTATCTCTGTTACTTTGTGTTAGGTATATTTTAATAATCTGTATTCATTTCATTCTGCTCATAAAATCCGGATCAAAACCTTTGTTCTTGACAAAACCCCCTGAGAAGGAACCAAAGGATATCGATAGTGTGGTCAAATTAGTTAAGAAGTTCTCTAATGAAGTTGTTGATCTCAAGAAAAACAATAGAGAAGGACCTTAAATAGCTATACCTTTCCACCCATTCTTTAAGAGGAATGAAAACCAACCCAAACCACCCGAAGTAGAAAAACTCATGCTGAATCTAGATACCTTTGGCAGTGACAAATTCTACTCATATCACCAACATAATCACTCCGAAAAAACTTGCCCCCAATGGGTCAATTTCATGAACTCTGTTATCAATAAGCTACTATATCAGTAGAGTTTAAATGATGGACAACCCAATGAAGCAGGAAGTGAGGAGACTATCGAGGAAACCACTCAAGAGTTTTCTATGTCCTTGCGGGACTCATGTATTGATTCAGATGATGAAAAAATTGAAGAATTTTTTATTGGGGATACAACTGTTATAAAATCCGCCCCCAAAGATTACAATCTAAGTGAAAAAGGTATTGTCCCAAACATATCTTCTTCCATGAAAACCAACACTCCTCTCAGGAAAATCACCCCTCCTATAACAACTTCAAAACCAAGCACCTCATCCCCAATCACTTCTAGTGATAAATATAATACAATTTTTCCATCCAATAACAACAAATATGGTATACCTAACCTATCTGCTAACAACACTAAGCTCGACAATCCAAAAACCATAAGCAAAGATAAAAATCCACAGCCAAACACAAAAACAAACAAACCAGAAATGCGCGCTTTAGAGTATATCATTATTCAAGACATGAGGAAAACTAAAGACAACATTTCCATGTATGACATCTGCACATTACCACAACAACGTGATCTCCTTATCGATACTTTCAATGCCAACAACTGTCAGAAGAAAGACACTACTGCAATTGACAACAGTTCAAAAACTACGGAAGTAAAATCCATCCATACGGTTGAAATTAATGCTACCATCAATGCAACAAGTATAGGTGCTTATTCAAGGTCCTAGATTCCTCCTTTTCTACTCACGTATGAAATTTTTAATTTCAATGTGCACAATTATTTGGTAGATTCTGGTGCTTCTTCCAACATCATGCTCTATTCGATATGCCAAAGGATAAACATTGTTCCACAATTGACCACTACAAGAATTAGACAATTAGACATGTCATATGTAAAGGTAAGAGGAGAGATTAAATATGTATAGATTGTATTAGCCTCTGACCCAAGGGTTCATCAGGTAATTGACATTGTTGTTGTTGACATCCCATATAGCTATGGTTTGTTGTTAAGCAGGGATTGCTCAACCAAACTTCAAGGATATTTCTCTACAGACTGGTCCCACTTATTGCTTCCATACAAAGGTAAACCCAATCAGATTCGTGTAAACAATGAGGCTTGTAAGAAACACACATTAACTAAATTATAAGGTAAGAACGATCCTATCATCTTTGCACAATCTGTTTTGGGTAATTATTTATTAGAGACTGACCATGGTTTTTATGAAGCACAATTGTCTAAAATGCATGTAACAACCCAAATTGATTAATTTTATCATAGTTTTTTATTTAAATGTAATTAATTATTAAAATATATTAATGAGTCTTTTATTATTTTATTATTAAAAGGTGGGTGAAGTAATTAATGGGGGGGGTAAGGTTGTTGGGAATTAATGAGGGGGATTTGAGAGAGGAGGATAAGAAAGAAGGGGAGGAATTGGAAGAGGGATCTTATTTCTGTTTGAGGATTTCTGAATTTCTAAAAGAGAGAGGAGGAGGAGGAGGAAATTGGAGGAATGGGTTTTGGGAAGCTCTCACAGGGTACTCCTGTTGCTAGGAATTTTGGGCTCAGGGGCCAGGAAATCACAAGGATTCCTAGAGCTAGGGAGTCGAAGAGGCCGTTCCTATTTGGTTGGGTTGTTAATATTCATCCTGGGCAGGAACAAGAACAAGATCAGACAGAAAAAGGACTAGATAAACCAACCTGCAAGTGGAGGTATGTATTATGTTGTTGTTATCATTATTCTGCTGTTGTTGTTGATATTGTTATGTTATTATCATTATTATGTTGTTACTGTATATTCCTAATTTATTCCAAGTATAAGAAAATCATTAAAAGAAATTCTAAACTAAATTTTAGAAAACTTTTAATTAATTTGAGTCTTGAAAATAACCAGGCTCTACATATGGTATCAGAGCACAGTTCCAAAACTGAAACCCAAGGGCTTAACCACCCACATGGCTTAAGGTTATGTAAATTGCTTCCCAAAACAAATTGCATAAACAAACCTTACTAAAACCCTATGCTGACAATCTAAAACCCTTGAATCAACACAAAAATAACCCATAAATGACCTAGAACCCAGAACCCTAACTAAGTAGAGTACCCAAAAGAACCTTGAAGGAGAGAGTGCCCACCAGAAAAAGATTACCCTATTCCAATGACAACTGTAATGTTAGGGACCTAACCCCTCACGTAGGTAGAATATTATATTCCGATGTAATAAAGGTCAATATTAATAAGGCCTAGCAATAAGGAAGAATAAATCGAATGTAAGAAGACCTAATAGAAGCTTCCTCTTCTAGAAGGATCTTCCTCTAGATGGTTCTTTTGATAGACATATTTAGTATAAATTAGAGTCGAGGGTATGGAATTTTTTGTCTTAGATATTATTGTAATAGAGCTATGCTTTGCTGGAGGTTGCCCCCTCGAAGAGGCAAGTGAACATTGCTCTCAGTAATCAAAGTGCTCTTTTTGGTGTTATTCTGGTATCATTTTGGTATTATTGTGGTGTTGTTCTGGTTATATTGTTGTCCATCTGCCATTTCTATCATTTTATTTCTGTCCTGCATAATTTTTATATCTGGAATATTACAAGTGGTATCGGAGCACTTTCCTCGGTAGAAAATTGTGGGTAATTTTTTTTTTTCCAGGGTACAGATGTATTCCAGCGTCTTTAAGCTACACAAATCTGTTGTTACACGCATAAACCCGCGGTCGGGGATTCATACACGCAATAAATACAAGTGGTACTTAAGAGCACATCTGTTGGCCACCCTTGTAACCCATGTTGGTACCCCTTCGAGTGGTAGCGCATCAGACAACACATGTATATGGATCGACCTAAATTTCCCGAATCCCTCTTTAGATAAACTGATTGACTGCCTGACTGCTATAGTGTCACTAAGAACAACACTTAGGAAGATACTCTCTAGTACCTAGGTAGTCGGGTAGTACGACTAAGGGCTTGGTCTAGCCTCCTTATTTGGTGCCCTGAGATATTGGGCCGAGTACTACTATTGGACCCCACACGTATATCAGAGAGCTATAGCACAGGGCAAACCCTTATCTGTAGAACCCTTGAATACCTAACCTTTCGGGATGGAAAAAAAAACAAAACAGACAAGATCTATTGTCGTGCAACTGTGTTCGAGTTTCCAAATCACTACAAATTTATTCCTGATTAATCATTTGGGCATTTCATCACAACAGTATTCTTCAGA
>JASDQU010014442.1:203871-257178 GCA_032191745.1 Picea mariana
TTCTAAGTTTGAACTAAAGTATGAAGTTGAGTTATGATTAACTCATGCAAACATGTTACTATTTCGAGTCTCTCCTCTTCTCCTCTTCAACCTATATAAGCAGAGGTCGACCCCTCTCTTAAAAACAGTTTTGATATGCAGGTTAAGGGTGAAGCAATAGAGGCAGCATATCAAAGCAGCATATCAATGTTGTATATCAACAATAGAGGCAACATTTCAGAGGTGTATTTCAGCAAGGTCTTTTTCAGGTCAGAGACATATGGGCAAACTCTTTAAGAGTAAAACATTCATGGTGGATATTTGTAAGTGATCTTACATTATTAATGCAATAAAGGAATATCATTCGCTGGGGATTTTCTCCCTGTACAGGGTTTCCCCAGGGTATATGTGTTGTTGATGTGCATGCTTACTTATCTACATAGTTATTGCTATTCGATTATTATTTGGTATTGTTGAAGTGTATTAAGCTGGAATCAAAGTGTTGAAGAAAATAAAATAATTAATCTACATAAGAAATCAAACTCATAATTCAACATTTTCCTCGTAACAGAATTGGCGACCATATTGGGGATTGAATCTTCTTTCTTGGGGTTTGGAGTGTTTTTATCCTTAGATTGCTCTCGTGGATATTGTGTTTCTTATCGTATCATTGCTTGACAGCCTCTATTCACTCTGGGTCTGAGTCTTTCATCCTTCTCCTTTGCCTAGTTGTGTTTTTGAAACATATACACAGGTTTTTGCTTGACAGTCACATATATACATGTGTTGTCCTTCTGCAAGATGTGTACATACATGTTGTTTCTTTGAACAGCCATGTACATCAACCTCTTTTTCTTGTTTGTTGGGTTTGGTGGTTGTTGGGTAGGTTTTGATAATTTTTGAGTCTTCTTGGGTCTCTGTAGTGACTGTTAAGTGTCTGTGGGATGACAAGAAACCTGTCTTTGGTTGAACTTTTCGGCGGAGCCTTTCTCATCATATTTTCATTTTGATTGTCCTTAAACATTGGGTTGGGTGTTTTATTCTTGGTATCCTACTTGAGTTATCTCTTTCTATACACAGTAGAGTCTATATATCAAGTTGTTGTTCATTCCATGCATTTTTATTTTTCTTATATTGAAAATACAAAAAATTAGGCATTTTGCATTGCTTGGAATTTTGATCTTTTGAGTCTTTGTTATTTAGCTTAGTGCATGTAAAGAAAGATTGCATTTTTATTCATAATTGCAGAGTTGAATTTGAAAATTGCATTGTTTTAAGAAGCATATCATTCATTGAAAATTGAAGTTAGGACTTTGCATTGTATTCATATTTACTTTAATTGTTGAGTCATAATATCATTAGTTTCACCACCGTACCTTTTGAGTCAGCACGACCATTAAAATTAACACTATAATTTAAAATTGATTAGTAACAATTTTATTTTCTACGGTGCACAAACTAGCTTAGGATTTAGTGCCTTGGAATAGGATTTTGTGAGTAAACTTCTCCAAGGCTATTAAATCATCATATGTGTCTGACTAAGGGAGTGTAGAAATCCATTGTATAATCAGTAATATCAGGAGGCTTCGCTTACACCGAAGTTAATCACGAGGTCGCGCGAGGTTAGTTGAAGGGATATCCCCCTGATATCTTCTTAGCGTCAGATATATTTATGGGGATCTATTCGTATCTAGGGATCTTGTTAGTGACCTTACGTCCGTGAGAGGCAGTACTTTCAAGGTTTCGATCTTTGCTACCCTTCCCATACGGTGGACCTGACTTACAACTATTTGCATGTGCATCGATTATATAGTGGTTTCTTAGTTTTCTGAATTAGGTTCCACATAGGCTACTTGCAAGGGTTATTCTGCAGGTACCCTGGGTCAGATAAGGGTCAGAAAACACAAAAAAATTATGCAGGATTACCTCTCCGGGGGGATCTGACCGACTGTTTGTTAAGCCCACGAGGGCCCTTATAACTGATTATGTTACCTCTGATCTTTAGCAGGGAGTCTCATGCCCCTCTTGGGTTATGCATGCCTACTTTAGGGAGGGAGGCCCCTTTCAACCACTTTATCCTGTTTGTGGGCATATTGGCCATTTGATTATTTTTGGTGTGCTCTTTGATCACTAGTTGGCCTTAGGATTTTATACTAAGTTTCATTATCATGAATAGTGGAGTTCCTATGACTCCCTCCTTTACCACTACCCCCCCATGATGTTCACTCATTTCATGGAGATGAATTAGTTCTCTTTTCATAATGGTATGTGGAATTATGAAATTCAGTCCATGCCTTGGGTCTCTAATCACTTTTCTAATGGTATGCCATATATGTCTTCACACTTGCCATCCTCTATCTCACCTCCTTATGCAAATGGAAGTTTTGGGTCTGGGGGCATGATGCCTCCTTATTCACCCTCTCCATTTGGTGGGAGACATATCCCTCAAACAACTCTTATGGTAGGAGGTTGGAATCTTCCTTCTTACAAATCCACTTTTCTAGGAGCAAGTGCTCAAATGGGTGGTAATTATACTTATTACAATTCATCCACATATCCTTCTTCCGCTATGTCAGATCCTACGAACGCTTTTCCCATGGCGTACCTTTGTTTGTCCTCTATTTTTTCATCTGGGGGGAGTTATTTTTATAGTATGGGCAACCCCCTTCACGAAGTTCCTTCGTCTGGGGGAAATATTTATCCTCACATGAGTAAACCTTGTCATTTCTCTTTCTCTTCGCAAGCAGCTTCCTCGGTGTCGATGCCCTTACAACCATTTATGAATCAGTATGGAGGAGGAGACTATCTTGTTGGATAGGGCTAGGGTGTATATCGAGACCCTTCCTGGCCTGTAATGTCTCAAAACCATTATTTCCCCAGACCTTGGTATCAAATGCCACAACCCACTACCGCCACAAGTCTAGTCACTGTAGGTCATATTGGCATTATATCACCAACCTCTGCTAGTCATGTTGGAGATTGGTCGATAACCTCTGCAAGTCATGTTGAAGACCCACAACCAATCGTTGTTAGTCATGCTGGGGGCATCACTCTGGTTGCCACAAGTCATATCGATGCCACATCTCCAACCTTTGTACATCATGTGGGAGATGAATCTCTCGCCTCTGTCAGTCATGTTGAGAGCATGTCACCAGCCACTAAAAGCCATGTTGGGGGAATTCATACGATTGAGAAGCCTAGACATATCAGAAGCCTAGACATATCAGATGTAAGGTCAGATTCCTTTGCAGGACTTGCAAAGGAAACCACCTTACTCATTTGTGTCCTACTACTGTCGAGGTACCGGAAGCATGGTGTTCACTTGAGGGCCCTTCAAGTTTTGATTCATCTACGGTTTCCTCACACTCTGTTCCTTCTTTGGTTGATACAACAGTCATGCCAATGCAATATTCAACTGACACCCCTCTTCCTTTAAGGGTTGATGCATCCTTTGACGTTATTGCCTCACATCCTGTTCAACCAGTGGTCGTGTCGATGCAATCTTCGATTGAGACCTCTCCTATGTTCGGGGTTGATGCATCGCTTGACCTTGTTGTCTTGCATCCTATTCAAACAACAATTGTGTCGATGCAATATTCGACTGACACCACTCCTAGTTTTGGGGGTGATGCATATCTTGACCTTGTTGTCTCACCTCCTATTCAACCAATGGTTGAAGAAGTGGTCGTGCCGATGCAATTTTCGGTCGATCCCTCTCTTCTAGTTTTATACCTTCTATACCTTCTATACCATGTCATTAGCATTTTCAGTCCTGCACCTTTTGAACAAGAGAGAGTTTTACCCTCCCTAAGTACTCTCCCTTCTAGTCTTAGAGATGTTCCCTTTAATTGGGATGGTCTTGTGGGGTATCCAATGTCTCAGCCTATGTCCTTTCTAGTAAGAGACATTATCTGATATTTCATGGAGACGATAACCTCCGCTAGCACTTTATCCTCCTCGACTTGGAGAGATTTGGGTTTTCCCAAGATTGTGTCGGTTATTCGTAAGATACTGACATTTCACAGAAGTTTGGCACGGGAGCCTTGGTCTACCCCATGACATGTCGCCTAGAAACTCCCAAGCGAGTCTGATTTAAGCGCTTTTCCAACTCGTCTAAAAAAAGAAAAGATTTTCAAGTGAATTTTTCCCTTTCACACTCGTTAAATTGGACTTGAAAGGTCGTGAGTCTTAGTTAAGATATTTTCCGACTAGTTTTCAAAAACCGAAAAGATTGCCAAGTGAACTTGTCTCTTTCACACTCATAAATTGGATTTGAAAGGATGTCTATTTGGTACAATTTTATCCCTTTTTCAAACCAAGTAGACTAAGATTATGAAAAAGGATATTTTTTGGCGTTAAGTTGTGATTGCATATCATGCCCTTGCTTGCATTAGTGAGCCTATAGTCAGTTCTCACTTTACGTTATAAACCATTTGCCTCATAATTTTTGCATCCTCAACCAAGCAAAGTCTCATTTATGTCCTTCGCAATTTGACACCCTATACCCAGGAGGGAACATTCCCCCGAGTGTCCATCTCCCGCATGCATCTCCTTCCATTGAGCATAGGTATGTTCCACTGTTGGAACTAGTTTTGCTTACTTGTGACACTTGTTTCCTCGTATGTATCATAACATTCATTTGACTATGGAAAAAAAAAAAGACGGGAGGGAAGGGAATATTATCTTATATTGGCAGCAGTCATGTCACCTTTGAACAGAGGAAAAATTTATTGAGTCCCCTTTTCATCATAATTTTTGGTTTAGCATGGCTTTAGAAAGCTGATCTCATTACAGAGATTTTTCTCCCTCGACTGGTTACTCTTCCAGTCCCTATGGAGAGTTTGATTGATGCCTCCTGCATCTCATGGTTTCATCATTGATTCTATGCTACCAGAGTCTTCCATATGTCTCATGCTCTTGTTCAAAGGATGTCTATCAACCTATTTCGGCCATTCCTCAGAAATCTTGACTTTTCATGTTGGGCATACCCTCAGTTTATCTCAGAATCACATGATGTTGTATTCCTATCGCGCGCCTTGGTCCTACTTTCATCATTGGTAGGTAACCTTGAACCCAGCAGTCGACATTTCATCATTGGTTGTTGACTGGATGGTTTCCCTTGTGTTTGACGGTAAGACATCTATTCACACATTGGGATTCATGCAATGCCTTGGATGCCATTATCCTTATTGGTGGTTTCCTCGCCTTTGTCAACAGTTTTCCTCATTGGCTGCTATTTAGAGGGTCTTTTTCGTGTACCTCTTTCACTTGGCAAAGATGCACGGGGTCATTGGTTCATGAAAATGTTCTTCGTACTATTTCCTCCAAATCATAAAGCTCCTGCTTTGTACCTCGTGATGAATGATGAGAGATACCTTAATTCTCTCCTTTCAGTGGGTCTCCTTCCATCAACTTCATCTCATCTATTCTGGAAACAAGACCTAGAGTTCTATGAGTACCTTGAGGCTTGCATTTATTAGTGGCAGGTTCTCTCACCATTGATGGTTGGGAATACATCAATGTCTCTTGATTGATGTATTCTTCAAGTGTTTGACCCCGACTCCTTTATTCACACTTGTAAGAATGTATTGGGTGCCTTGATACCTACTTTCATCATCGGTAGGTTGTCTCGTGTTTGTTAACGGTATACCTCAATGACCGGTAATCAAACGATGTCTCATTGTGCTCAACCTCAACTCCTTTATTCACATGATGTAGACTTGCACCTTTGGTGGATTGTGTAGAAGACTTGAAGACATCAATATGTGGCCGCAAATTTCCTGAGCTATTGCTTCCTTTTCATTGGACCAGTACCTATGTGACTTCAGTGATAATGGGAGATCAGATTGTACTCCACTATATACAAATATCTTCAGATTGATTTTGATACTGGTTCTACTGGGCCTTGTTCGTGACTATGACAGCCTTTGGCATGTAACTTCATTTATATTTTCCTATTCATGGCCACAGACAGTTGTTTGATATATTTTCACATGGATCTATAGTGTAATTCAAATTGGTAGCCATGTATGCAAAGTCAGTGCAGATTGTAATGAGCAACTAGTTCTTCCAGTTGGTTGCCCATCAGTCCACTTCTGGGTTTTTATAATGTATTTTGGCCATTGCAGATACTCCTCTGAGCTCACACATTAAGGGGCATCTGTTATAGCAATATTTGCCTCACCCTATGTAATCTTGCATAGAGGGCCTTTTTCCATTTCCCTGTGCATACTTTTCATCCCTTTTTGCAAATCCAAGAGATAAAAATACATTTTTTCCACATATACGCACCTTGCCTACTATACAACATGTGTATACGTAGGTTGCAGCACTACATCCCGCGTACATCAGGATTTGTGCCCAAAAATGAAAAATGGTGTCGGGTTTTCATGTCACGACAGGAGATCAATGATCCTTGGCCTTCCATATACTAGAAATGTTCTGACTCATCCCTTCAGTTCCAATTGAAGTCTATAAATGGTCCAATTCTGAGCTATGGAAAAGAGGAGAAAGAATTCAACTTTGAGAGAAAAGTTACTCTGGAGGAATTATTCACTTCACATTGAGTTTGCATCCCTTTGTCCTTTAAGTCTGAACACAATGTTCAGCCCCCAAGCTATTCCCTTATTGAGTGAGAACTCCATTGTCTCTCTTACATGAGCTTACCTTTGGTGGAGGATTGAAGTGGTCGAGGCCCATCTAGAAGGAAATTAGTTTCTCGGTTCTAAATCGTACCGACACGGAATTCTGTAAATTATTCACTTATGTTGATCATATATTAATAGAAATACTCTTTTCCCGTCCAATTGATATCTTGCAAATATTTGAATTATTATTCCATGGGCGTATTTGTTATGTATGTTAATGGATTATGCTACTGAATGTGCTAACATCATATATGATCACCATATGCTTTCTTTGCTTGGTTGTTGAGGACTAGTTGCAGGTATATTTCTTTGGGTCAAGTGCTCAACAATGGACTTCATCGAACGTCTGGACAAGGTAGGCCTTGTATCGTGTCTTGCTAGCATATTTGTTTAGATAGCATATTTGAGAATAGATTTGATTATGCAGTCATTTCCATCTGTTGTGGTTTACCCCTAGACATAGATATATTTTCCTCGTAACATAATCCCTTTTACCTCCCAAGGCAAGTTTCTCTAAGCTAGAGTTTAAGATAAGAGGGTGTATGCCCTTATACTTCTCTTAGAAAACCCTTGATTTATGTGATGAAGAAAATAAAATGATGAAGGATATGGTGGGGGTGTATGCCCTTATACTTCCCACCTAGCTCCTAACATAACAATAATTGACTTGAATAAAATGATAGCAAGAGAGTAAAAACCATACCAAGATCAAGAGGAATGCTAAGACAATTCACCACAAGAGCTAGAAAGCATCATCCAAAGCTAGTGCTAGGCATTCCTCCATCAACCATTAATAAAATAGCCATAAAAAAAGTGCACAAGAGATAAAATATCCAAGAGGGACAACAATTTCAAACCAATCCTCTCACAAGAGGGAGAGTTATGTTTAAAATGAGATCTTATGATCTCTATTTATACAAAATTTAGCTAACATAGCTTGTCCACAAATTAAGGAGTAAAACACAAGATTATGGGTCAACAACCCTAATATTTCCCCCTTAACAAAATAATATTAAACAATTCACTTAAAATTTCATTTTTCTTACAAATTAAACCCTAATTTAGGAGGACGTCACCCCTTTAGGGGACATTTTTCCACTTTGAGGAAGTCATTGGTGTTGGATAAGCATGGATGGGCCTCCAAAGGCCATTTTTTAGGAATCTAGGCACTCATGCATGGTGAATACCCTTCTCCTCCTCAAACATCCATGTGTAAATGAGTGGCACCTCACCACCAAGCCCTAACCACCCTAGGTGATGCCATGTCTCTAGAAGTGATGTTTTTCCTCTCCTAGAAAAAACATTTAGCATGTGGGGGATAGGATATGTTGTCCAAGTCATATTTTAGGCATTCCAAGTTTGATATATCTCATCTGACATACGGGCCCCTAGCATCCAACCTGTGGGCTTGTAGCCCCATGGAATCCCAAGCTAGGCTTGTTCTCCCGAAGCTTTCCACCAGCTAGGTCCTACAAAGACAAATGAACACACCCTCTAAGGATCTCAAGTCATAACATCATTAATAATTTAATCCAATCAATAAATAATCCATCCAAGCATGTGCATCGAAGATCACCATATCAAACAATTAACAACTCAAAGACACTATGCGACTTGTCAAGCTTAAGTATGGGAGGGTTGACAAGGTGTCCTATTGGGTAGGTCTTTCCCTAGGTCAAGGAAAGATTCCAAGATTTCCCTCTCTAATCCATGTAAAGTGTATGAGGTGTATGGGATCAAGACTCAATGAGCATAAGGATCATGGCATACTAGGGGTCGTAATGTCTCATTCATGGGTGTCTTTGTAGAGGGTGTGTGGTACCTTCGTCCGCAATGCACTTTTTCCAAGCCCATCATTTGCCTTTTATATTTATTTCTTTATATTTTCTTTCATAATAGCATAAGGAGAGATTGAAATTCACTTCCCTAGCGTGGTGACCAGGTGGTGGCAATGTCACCCACAAATACCTAATGGAAATGAGAAGGTTGGCTCGTCATGAGACCCCCTTTCTCTCAGCCATGCAATTGAGAGTCATTGCCCTGGTTTGGTGACCATATGATGACAATGTCATACCACTAGATATCCATGGACATGATAGGTTGGCTTGTGATGAGACCTCATATCCTTCAACTAACCTTTTAAGCATTTTTTATTATATTGTGGGTCCCTTTTTATTCAAATATAAGTGTTTCATTGCTTTCTTGGGTGATAGATGAGTGAATCATTTTGAAGGTTTATATAAGGCGTTTATATTTTACCCAACACCAACCCCTCTGCCCCTTCTTCCCATAGAATGAGGTACAACCCTTTATTGGGTCAATATAGCCTAAAATCCCAAGAGATAAGGAAATGGAGGAGAATAATGATGGAAAATGGTAAGTATGGTCGGGAACAATACGATGTCTCATTAAAGGATTTCCCAGTAGCAAGCCCATTCCCAAAGAATACCACTTACTAGGGCACAATGTCAACCACCAAGGTGAAGCAAGGAAAAAGGAATAATGTCCAAGCACATATCATGAAATCTAGAGAAATATAAGATACAACATAATCAGATGGCTTGGATATTGAAATGATGCTCACCATAATACTGACTTGTACCTCATGGAGCAAGGCCCATTTCCTTTCGGAAGCCTACTAGTGTGGTGGATTCCATCTATAAATCCGTGACCATCTGTGGTGGTGAGTGGGTTTTCCATCTATGCAAAGGCCATTGTTGGTCATGTAGTCTCTCGACACTCCATATCTGCAACCTAAGGGCCTCGAGACATCATCTCCTTAGTTATCTAAAAAAAGAGGATAACATTTGGCTCCTACTTGGGGACATGTGCTCATCGTAGAGTGCATTTGAACCACAACATCTCTTGGTAGACCTATTACTGCAAGGAAACATCAAACTTTCAAGTGCGGGATGGCCTACTCATATTTGTTCTCATATTATCATAATCAAAAACCACTAAACTAGAAAAAGAAAATTTTAACATATTTTCAAAAACTAATTCTAAACTAAGCATGAAGTCAATATGAAAGTAGAGAAAAATGAAAATGAAATGCATTCAAACTAGCATGAGCAATCAAGATGCAAATGCAGGGAATCAAAATGAATTACCTACTTACTTGGGGTGCAGGCCCTAAAGAAGTCATGTGCCACCTTGGAAATAATGTTTGAGAAGAGATCCATTTAATTTTAGTGGCATCCTCCTCCCGTCTATCATGGATAAGTAGAAAGAGTTTGGTCTGGACACTTCCTCTATTTTGTAGGGGCCTAGACAAAGACTGTCAAACTTTTGATGCATTACTGGTTTTTCTCTTCTTTTGTCCTACATTAAAACTTGATCCCCTTCCTTGAAGTCTCTTTGTCTTGCCTTTCGATCAAAAGTTCCTTTTATTTTTTCTTGATTCCTTGTCATTTGATTGAAGGACATTCTTCGAGTCTCATACAATTCTACAAGCTGATCAATTCTCCCCTGCAATGCTTCCTTATTTGTACTGAATTGTTGGGATATTTGTAGCGCTGGGATTTGGATATTTATTGTCAAGAGAACCTCAAATCTATACACCAAATCAAAAGGATTCTTTCCAATGGAAGTCTTGGTGGTTGTGTGGTCGACCCACAAGGCATACTTGATCTTGTTATCCCAACTCTTCTTGTTCTCCCGAACATTATTTTCATAATGTTCATGATTTTTTTGTTGCTGGATTCTGCCAATCCATTCCCTTGAGGATAATAATTTGAAGAGTGTGATAAAACAATCCCATACTTGAAACAAAACTCATTGAGTGCAATTGATATAAAGGCTTTAGCATTGTCAATGGTTATCTTAGCAGGGACACCAAATCTAGTAATAATATTTTCCTCAAGGAATTTCATCACGACTTCTTTCGTTTCTTTCTTGGTTTGGATAGCTTCCACCTATCTGGTGAAGTAATTAGTGGTGGTCAAAATCCATTGATATTCGTTACTAGAATTGTCTTTGAATTTACCGATGAAATCCAGTCCCCATTGTTGAAAGGGTGCTTCTACAATGATTTGTTTAAGGGGAAGGGCAAGGAAGCACTACTTGCTGGTAAAAAATTGACACAACTGACAAGATCTAACATATCGATTTGTGTTGGATAAAATAGTAGGCCAATAGTACCCTTCTCTTAAAATCATATGGATTGTGGTGCATGCTGCAAAATGGCCTCCACAATGCCTTGCATGGAGTTCTATGACTAACTTATCAGATTCTTATTTATCAACACATCTAAGGATTATCCCATCTAGGTTTCTCCACCTGATACCATCTTCTATTAGGAAATACTTCATGGATTTGAGTCTTAGGGCTCTTGTTTTATGTTCCACCAAATGATCAGGGCATGTGAGGTTTTATAAGTAATAAACAATGTCTGAATACCATTCATTGTTTTCAATCTCACTTGCGACGATGTTGAGTTTCTCCTTTTTTCCTACCTCAATGGCCTCTTGATTGATTTTGTCATCATTTTTTCCAGCCCTTGTCCTTTAATTATATTAGTTGGCTTGATTTCTGAATCATATTCCTGTATTTTTGACACCCACTTTCCCCTTGATCCAAGGAAATCTTGTTGTGATAAAACATCATTTATAGCGGGGTAGGGGACAAAGGCCTTGATCTTGTTGTGTCCCACATAGGTTTGAAAGTGTTTGAGAGACTTGACTAGAGAGTAATCTTGTTTTTCCGTGATGGTGTAATTTAGTTCTGATTCCCTAAGATTCTTGCTCATGAAAGCTATTGGTTGTTCATCCCCTTTATCATTATTTTGTAACAACACAACTGCGATGGTATATTTTTAAGAAAAGGAGAAAATGATGAATTCCCTAGAGAAATTCGGGCTAACTAAGACATGTGTGACAATTATTTCCTCCTTAATGTGTTCAAAATAAAGCCTACCTTCACTTTCCCACTCAAAACAGATGTCCTTTTTTAGAAACGTGTTAAGGGCTTTAACGATTTCAACAAAGTTTGGGATGAATCTCATGATAAACTTAATCTGGGAGAAGAAGGATTGCAAGGATTTCTTATCTTTAGGGAGAGGGATTTTCTTGATGGCTTCAACCCTAGCAGGATCTATCGTGATTCCATCTTTAGAAATGATGTTTCCTAGTAACTTACCCTTGTCAACGCCAAAAATTGATTTCTTAGGGTTGAGAGAAATGTCATATTCCCTACATATTTGGAAGATAGTTCTTAAGTGTTGAATATGTTGTTCTCTCGTTTTGGAAATGGTGGTCAAATCATCTTGATATATCTCTATAATCTTTCCAATTAGATCTCTGAAGGCATAGTCCATGGCTCACTGAAAATTAGCCCCTCCGTTGGTGAGTCCGAAAGGCATTTGTAAATACTTGTGGTAAAATCAGTTTTGATTTGACCATCCTCCCTTACCAAAACCTCATTATAAACCAAGAAACCATCAAGCATGGACATCATCTTTGCACCAGTTACCCTTTGCAAAAGATATTCCATGTTTGGTAAGGGATAATTGTCCTTGAGTGAAGCTTGGTTTAAGTTTCTGAAATCCACACATATCCTAATTTCACCAGTATTCTTCCTTACAATGACTGGATCAGACACCCATGATGAATATCTAATCGGTTCAATTATTCCTTCCTCGGCCATCTTTTGTAACTCTTTATGTACTTGTGGGGTAACCTTTGGGTTCATCTGTCTTAGCTTTTGTCTGAAATTCTTTGCGCCATCAATGAGGGGAATGGTGTGTTGTATAACATCTTCCTAGTAGGCCTGTAGATCTTTATAAGACCAAGCGAAAACATCCTTGAACTCTCTTATAAGTGTAGTTAGATTTTCCCTCTCATCATTCGTTGTTCCTTTACCAAATTTGATTAACTTCGGGGATTCTTCGGTTCCAATGTTGCATTCAATAATCTCGTCATTGATTTTATTGGAAGGTTTCCCTTTATACATATCATTTCAGTCAAAGAGGTTTTCCAAAGTAACAATTCCTTTGGGTAGGAGCCCTTCGACTATATCGATGATCTCGATGCTTTCCTTCTCAGCCAACAAGTTTATTCGGGCTTCAGATAATTCTTCCTCATTCTGTAGAAAGCGAAGAAGTTGACTGTCATTTTCAAAAACTTTCCAATGTTCCAATTTGTCAGGTAATGAAGGTCTGAAGTTGAATTCTACCTTGTAGAAACCGATTTCTTTGGAAAGTTGTAAGTTTGAAGAGGAAACAACAAGACTATCTACCAAATGATTTTCTTCCCTAGGGATGGCCTCAATGGAAAATCTTTCAAACCTATTTATGGCCTCCCAAACAACATCTCTATATTGCTTTAACCTTGGGTTCTTTGCAACAAACTTCCTATTGATTTGTGAAGGAATTAGATTGGAGTCCCCTTTTACGTGCAGGTTCTTGATATTTATATCGATGGCCAGGTTGATGCCTAAGATAAGGGCTCCATACTCAGTAATGTTATTTGTGCAGTCAAACTCAAGTCTGTATGAAAAAAGGGTGGTCTCGTTATCTGGTGACCTTAATACTATTCCTGCACCTGAGCCCACACTTGAGTGTGCACCATCAAAATTCAAGCCCTAAGACCCTTATTTTATTTCTTCATCTATGAAAGGGGAATACACCACAATAAACATGTTTTATATTCCTTCTTCGAGAAAGAGATGGTTTACGTTGTCACGACCCATAGTATTTTCAGTTTTGGTATTGTCTTGGAGAGACACTTTCTCTTTAACTTTATTGATCTCACACCTCACTTTGTCCAGAGGTTCTGCAAAGATTTGTTGAAATTATTGTGAGAATTTCACTTCGGCCAACTCTGTGGCTTGCTTCTTTTCTAATTCCAAGATCTCATTTGGTGGGCGAGGTGTTTTTTCAAAAGTTCTCTCTCTTTTCTTCTAAAAGTTTGATCATGAGACACGTTTCCCTATCAGTTAATTTCTAGCGTTCCTCTTGTAGGTAAATTATGACATCTGTGAGAAGTTCTAGTGAAACAAAGTCATTAATCTGATTAATTTGAAGGACCTTCTTGGGGTTCTCTTCTTCCTGTATGAGAGAGGTGGATAAGTTTTCTTCTATTTCACATGCTCTCTCATGAGCTTCAAACAGAGTAGTAGAACATTTCCTAACCAAGCCCCCGTACAGATCTTTCATAGTTGATATATATAGCTTGAGAATGGCATCTTCAGAAGGTTTAAACTCCTAGGGAAAGCATATTACAAGGTTGTTAAACCTGTTGTTGAAATTCCTTATATCTTCCCCTATTTTTCTTTTGTAGTTGTGGAGCTAATTACACAAGGATTGGTAATCTCTCTTTTTCTCAAATATTTTGGTTAAAGTTTCCTGAAAGAAGTTCCAATTCTTGATTGTCCCTGGGGGAATGTTGTCAAGCCAATCCTTGGCCCTTCCAACGAAAGTGTAAGAGAAACGTTTCATCAGGATATCCTCATGTTGGTCACAGGATTCTACACTACACAGGAAAAGATACACGTGATCTTTTGGTTCAATAAGGTCTTCCCCTGAAAAAATGGGTAGCCATTCTTTGAAGTCCTTTGGGAGCTTATGAGTTTATCCATGGATATTTGTTATGTCCAAAGGATTGTGTGCCTCTTTGTTTTGTGGGCTCTAAGTAACACTTGGTGAGGAGGGTATGGGTGAAGGCGGAGGTGTGGAGACAACAGGTGAGGATGGAGGGCTAGGAGAGGTAGAAGAGGAAATATGAGGGACGAGGGACTTTGGGGGACTAGGCCCTTTGGGTGGTGTTTTACAACCCGTGGAGGGTTTGTTGGTTGCACATTTATTTGGTGGCATGGTGGAGTCGCCAGAAAAGCACTTTTTTAGGAAAGGTTTTGTCGATAAGGTGGAAATGGAACGTCCCTTTGGGTGGAGTCGCTAGGTAAGCTAAAGGAAAGGCTTTGGGATAGCTTACCAAAGTGTCGTTAGGGTTCAAAAGAGGATTCAAAATCCACTTCGACATTGGAGAAAAAATGTTATATCACAAGTTGTAGGTTGGGAAAATCTCGACCCAACCACGCAACAAGTGCTACAACTTTGGAATCCTACACTCATTGTCACCTCGATGTAGGTTCTGCATTTCAAGGGTGACTAGGTCACTCTAGGCAGGCGATCCTGGTAACCCTAGGGGGATTGAGATGGAGATGGATATGGATGTAAATGAATCCCCTATAGGTTAAGTCTAAGTGGAGTGAAAGGTGTAAAGAGATGCCTTGCAAGTCAAGTAATTGGTTCCCCACAGGTATAACACTTCTCCGGATGATTGTGTTATCACATAAAGTTGTCTAAGACCCAGTCCTTTGCTTGTGTAGTTATTAGCCTTGATCTCAAAGCGCAGCTTTCAGAACAGTCTATTTTGGGCTTGAAACAAAAGCAACAGGCAGGTTTAATCTTTCAGTGGCGAATATTCCAAGATCAGTTCATATCAGTGGCTCACGGGCATTCAAAATTTCAAATTTGCATGAAGTATAGCGCCATTGAAAACAACGAAGCTTGAAGCAAGCATGAGCCATAGATCTTAAAGGGGACACATGGAGGCAGATACCTCACTTCAAAATTCAGCACTCCATAGGATTGTGGGAGTTAAGCATTGAGAATTCCCGAATAGCCAAAGTCTTGGAGTGTCGAAGCGCTGAAGAGATGAAGAGTCGAAGCCCTAGAGTTAAAGATCAAGCGCCATACGTCCTTTTAAATTGGATGAACATTATTTACTTTGGGAATTTGCGCTTCAGGATTTTGAGCATCTCAACTCTTGGTTTCATCTGAATCGTTTTCTCCCAGAGTTAAGAATTAAGCATCGTGTGTCCTCCTCAAATCAACGATTGTCATTCACTTCAGAGCTTCAGCACTTGTTTCAAGTCGCCACATCACTCTAGGCCCATATTTATGCCATATTTACATGCAGAACCCTCTCAAGGTCCGAAGTCCAAAGTACATGGCAGCCATCAGCACAAACATGGGGCACCCTTATCAGTCATGACATGTGGCATTTGTCTGGCGCTGAAACATGGCACTTTTTTCAAGCATTTTAGGACGTGTCTTCAACCTATTTTTGAGTGATACATGTCACCCCTCCATCCGTGACATGTCAGCATAGTGATTTCAAGCCTCCACGTCATATCGTTGGTTGTTTTGAGATCATAGCACAAATTTTGGTTTCCTGTGTTGGTTGTTTTGAGACCATTGGCATTAAAAGAGTTGTGGGTGGCTTTTATTGTGTGTAGTTGTTCACAATTTTGCTATGAAAAAGATTGTGGTTGGGAAACTCTCAGGCCTGCCTTGCCTCTGGTTCCTTGTTTTGGGTTTTCTTCCCTATTCGAAAATGAGTTCTCTCCGCCTCTTACCTGTGGGTTTTTGTGAACACTCTGCATGTATGTTAATATTGTTGGTATTCGAGGCTAATACACTCATGCCATAACCCTAACTCTGTGAGTATTAATGTGTAACATTGTGGTGGGAGTAAACCTTTCGTGCTTTGTTCTAGCCAAAACCTTAGATTGTTAGCCCTCTTTCTTCTGCCACTTACTATCACTGTTGTGTATTAAACCCTATGCACTATTGTGAATGTGTTGCTTACCCAAAATTTGATTAAAGAACTATTCATTCTCTTTTGTTTGGGAACAGGTTTTGATTGGTCACTTTCTACGCAAATATGGAGGTAGTGTTGGATTCACTTATTCGCTTGAAGTTACATTCTGTCCACATGAAGCTCATGAGGTCAATAGCAATGTTGAAAATTATTGTTAAAATATAAACTTTCCATGTTCTATTGTAATTACGAAAAGCACATGTGTATAAGTTGTATGATGCTCAAATAAAGTATATGAACCAGAATGAAATAGGATGAGGAAGTTTGGTAAATTGTGCTTCGATTGAATTATGGTTTTATACAGGGATTTGTTTTGGGGCACTTCCCGGGACCCTACTTTGTTAATGTTGATATTATGGTTGTATCCTATCCACTCCAAGACTTTTGTTTTATTTCCTATGGTGTTTATTATGTTGCTCTTTTTCAACTCCGTTATATATAGGCAGTATTGTTATTACGATTATTTTTCAAAATCCTGGGCATATTAAATTGGTAACTATGTAATACAATTTATAAGGAAAGTAAGCAATTTTGTGAAGCAAGCACCAGTTTTGGGAACAGGGTATGTTTTAAACTTTAAATTTTTTAACAGTAAGATATTTTGATTGCAAATTTACATCAGAGATGGTATGTTTGATATATCATTTGAACATTATCTGTAAGAATTCCCCCCCATTCTACCAATTTTCGCTAAATACACCCCCTTCACAATCCCAATTTCACTTATTCATTCCATGTTCTGTGATATTTATTTTGAAGAGGAGTCTGTGTGGAAATGAAAGGAATTTAATATGGAAAGGGTTGAGGATTGATGTTCTGGATATGTTTAGATACACAATTGATTTTTTTATTAATTGTTTGAACAATATATGTATATTACATCCCCTCCATGATATCATTTTTTTGCTAAATACAAGCCCTCCATATTTCCCATTAACCCTATCAATTCCCTATTCACATGCCAATTAATAAATGACATGTTATGGATGGATTGCATGTGTCTCGTAAGTAAATTCTATAGCCAATTGTTGATTTATGTAAGTAGAGTTTCATGTATGGTTTATTTTTTTTTAACAAAAACTAGGCAAAAGTTATATTAAAAAACTGTGAAGATACGCAGGCGAAGTACATAGTCCGTGTTACAGAAATTGCAAAATTCAAAAATTACCCCCCTGAATTCTCTGAGAAGAAAATGAAGAGCAGGGGTATTTCTTACTAAAACACTAAAGCCTACTTGATTTTATATGGTGAAAACCATGCAAATGTTCCTAGTAACAGCGTAAAAAAACATTGCATACACTTGGATTTTGGAATTGTTCGGTGCCAGGAATTCTGCCTCTGTTGGTGTCCGCAGGTTGAGGTCCAGGTTCGGGCATGGTCCAGGCGAGGAGGCCTCATCAGAAGTTGGAAATTAGTTGGTTGTGGGCGAAGCAGGTCTAGCTACCATTTGGAGTGCCTCGATCTGTTGCCTCAAAGATTCACACTCATCCCTGTTTCTCCGTTGTTCACTCCTGTGTTGGATGGTAATATTTGTGATGGAGAGAACTTGTGTAGAAAGTGCCCTGAGTTGTAATTGAAGTGTTTGGACCGTGTCTACCAGCTCGTTGTGTTCCTCCCCTAAGACAATTCTTTGTGGTTGCCTTCTCATCTTGCCTATATTCCTTGTTCTATCTAGCTGTAAAACACAGATAGCAGTGTGCTTATGAGGATTGGACGTTGCTTTGTTCTTTTCAGGGATGAGAATGCCTGAAAAATGAGTCACTCCTGTTATGATATGCGCCATCACCCTCGAATGATTTAGAGAACTTAACCAATTTCCCATGCTTTGCCACGAGTTGCAGCCATGATCACCTATGATGTTGGGATCCTTCATCTCTCATGAATTTAATGTACAATACTCTTTGTGTGTCATGCTGAACAATTTCACGTCGCTCCAGTCTTCTCTTCCACGCTCATGAGTTGCCCAAGGTATTGCGATATGACTTCCCAAGTCAAGGGAGGGGGATATATGTAGCCACTGGACACGCACAGAGGTGAGGTAGTGGGTTCTTATGTGTTGAGAGGTGAGGTGGGGCAAGTGGTGGGGGATGCAGAGCCACATGCTGAGGTGAGGGGGATGGTGGTTAGGTGTCCAGGAAGGGGTGTTGGAATGAAACGTGACCCAGACCATGACCCTTTTCACCACTATGGCCCAGACGACAGTGGCCAGGGGAGCAAAATGTCATGTGTCAAATGTCATGGTATGGGTGAGTGGAGAGATAATCCATTAACCACTAGCATTCCTTGCTCCAGTTCAATTGCCAGGTTAGCTTGAGCGTCAGCCAATTGATTATTTCATCGGAGGACATGGTAAAAGGAGATATTGTGGAAGAGAGTGTGAATTGTCAAAATTCTTTGGAGAATGGCTCTTAAATGGAGATTTGGGGGGTGGGACCCTTTGTGTACATTCCCTATGATTATCTTGGAATCCCCAATCACTGAAAGGGAGTGTATGTTCCTTCTTTTTGCGAGAAGAAGACCTTGGTACTGTGCATAGGCTTCATCTTGATTATTAGTAGCTATGCCCAGATTCCAATGGAAAGAGAGAACTTGATTTCCTATTGGGAATATGATGACCCCTCCCACTCCTGTCACCCCGTTCATGTGTGGTTTATTAAGAACTTCATGACTGACAATTTCTACAAGATGATTTTTTTTAGTAGAGGCAATAATGGCCGAAATAACAGAGGCAGAGGTATCTGGCACCGAGGCCATAGAAGGCCTCAATTTTCTATTCATTTTGATGTTGATCCACAAGAGTTGAACCAGTTGTTTCAAGCTAGTATTTTTAATTTGGTTGGCCATGGTATCTTACATCCCCGACCTGACATACCCCCATTTCAGCCTCCTCATAATTTTCCTGGCATTCTCATTCCTCCACATGTATCATTGCATCCCGAAGTCCCCGCTAATGATGGTTGGAAATAAATTGTCCACCAACCCGTCTCTCACCATTGTGGTTGGCCCACTGTGTCATTTCCTTTACCACCACCAATTAATCCCAGTGTTCAAATTGCTCCTATTGTTTCGCCAGTACAATCCTTTCACGCTAGAAAAAGATCAAAAATTGATATCTCGCAACCTGTGCAAGACAAAGGAAAAGCAACGACTTCCCCCTCCAGTCCTTCCACAAAATCCTCTAATTATGTGTCGTCATGCCTCCACCTAAAATATGAGTGCTCTCATGTGATTAGCGAAATAAAACCCCAAGGGTCTAACCAACCAAGGGAAACTCAAGGAAAGTCAGTTGGAGACAACAGTGAGAAGAGGAAATATGCCTCGCAAAGTAGCAAATATGGATCTTAAAGTTTTTTTTATGATTTTCAGTAATGAAGACAATATTTGATAATTTGAAACTTTTTAGGACAACGAGCTTTATTTTGGATATTTTTGTGGATAAAATGGATATATTGTTTTTTTGGGGATATGTCCTTAAATTTTGTTGATATTTAAATATTCGATTTGAATAATATCAAGGGGAGCTACAAGGATGTTATATGATCAAAATGATAAGATTTTGTATTTTATAATTGATGATTGGTAAAAGAATGATGGGAGACACAAGGGGTCCCACCTATTTAGTAATTATTAACTAGACCCTTATTTATATATTATTATTAGTTATTTCTCCCTAAAATTATTAGTTAAGTTAATTTGACGTAAATAAAGAAAGCAGTTGAACTACCTCAACTTATTGAGAAAGAATAAAGGTTCAATGAGAAGAAGAGACAAGGGGAGAAAAGGAGAAATACAAGACTAAGGTTTGCTCTTTAATTAAATGAGATAGTTTCATTTTTCATTCATTTATGAGTTTACTTGAAAGCCTAATCCTCTTGTTGACAACATGGTCTTATTGAAGGCGGCAAGGTTCAGAAATGAATCATACTTTTAAGCCACTTGTTTTAGAGGTGTTGATTCATCCTTGATAGTCTGTGTATTCTTGTTTGTTTGTGAATTAATTTTCATGGTTGATAAAGGATATCTTGTAGATTCAAATGGAAGCATTTTTGCGGCAAGCTAATCCAGATCATTAATTTCATTTTTATTTTACTGTCGGAGTCTTTTTGTATGGTGTCCATCGGATACCTCTAAATATGACTTTGGTCCATACCCTCACAGGGGTTTGTAAAGGGAAATACACTTTTTTGTATCTCGGAATGAAATAAATCAAATTGGTGTTCTATCTCATACACGTGTCTTCATGACTTGGTTCCTCTTTTCTCTTTTGGTCTCCATGTTTACTTTATTGTAAAATATGTATACATTCTTGTAGCCTTGTATAAATTTTATCTTTACATCACAACATTTACAAATCATAAAATTAGCCTTAATCTGTGTAATTAATACTTGAGGATTGAATGAATGTTTTGAGGCTATAAACCTTGAGTGACATTCCCAATTATCTTGTCCTAGCCAGGAAAGATCTGAAAATGATTGAGTAAGGTGTTCCATACATTTTCCTCAAATTTTATTTGGCGACCATATTGGGGAGATCTTCCATATCTCTCTGGTTGATTGTATTCACGACTATCTTTGATCTTTCTGGTTTTTGTTTTAGCACTCTTTGATTGATTTTTCTCATGACAGTACCTTCTACAAGGCAGCCTAATATTGAACACGGTCTTAAAGACCAGACTAGCATTTCCTTGACTTTATTCAATACTATCCTAGAAACTGCTAGTACCTAGGCCAAGCTTGAATTCTCTTGGGAAGTAGTTGAACAAGATATAAGTATCTGTGAATGTTGGGAAGCCAGGAAAAGGTAGATTAGAAACCAACAGTAACCTAATTTTCCTTAGTCTTTGGTTTTCGTTTTCATGTCCTCAAATCCTTGCATTTCTAGATGAAGAAGAGGATTGTCCCCTGAAGCTACCCCTATCATTGAAATAGAAAGGAGGAAAGCCATTTTGTTGACCCAAGAGAGCACTCTAAGGAGGACTTTGTCTAATTCTTCCATCTCACCCTTTTCACCCTTACCCATCACTTTCAAAATGGCATACGCAGGTGGTGCTAGTTGTGATGGAGGTGCTTCATCATCCCAATCTTTGGCCTGATCGGTAATTGTTAGTCTATATAGTCATCAAGTTCCTATACAATTGGTTGCCAACCCTGCTAAAGTTATAAATAAGTACGGGCTTTTTCAGTTTGAGGAAGATGCTACAACCACCCCATGGCACATATCTTATCCCTTGAATATAACACCTGCTACTCATTCGTTACCCAAATTTAAAGAGCATATTCCTAAGCTCTCAGGGAATAATATTGATTCTACAAACAAACACCTAGTGGCGTTTTCTAATGCTTGTGATAATATCGAGGCTAACGACAATGATACATGCATGTGCTTATTTGTAAACTCCCTTGAAGGGAAATAAACAGTTGATTTCTTTGATCTCCCTCCAAAGATCCTTTCCACTTGGGAAGAGTTGGTTTATTGGTTCAAGTCCACTTATGGACAATCCAAGAGCCTAGTCGAATAGTTAAGGGAATATAACAATATTTCTTACAAAGATGGTGAGACTATTAAGTCCTTTAATCTCTGATTCACCAAATTGTACAATCAAATCCATGAACTAATCTGACCCCAAAACCAATCCGCTTTCATGCATTACTATAATGCACTTCCTTCTCCTTATCGTCATAGGCTTGAAGAGAAGGCTATTGACAATCTTGGCTCTGCTCTCCACACTTTCCTAGAGTACGAAGAGAAACTTGAAAGAATGGGTCTCCCTAAAGGAGAATCATTCAAACAAACATATATGTCTGCCCTCCTACAACTTGTACAAGATATTAACAACCGAATGATAGCCTATGAACGAAAGGGGAATGTTCCCTCGCTTACTCCTGGAGCATCTTATTCTTCCGCAGTGCCTTTTAGGAATACAAATGAAAACAATTTTCATCCCAAGGCCATTATGTCTCACAGTTGGTGTAACTTCTGCGAAGAAAATCATGAAGAAAGTACTTGTGAAGTTAAGAAGAGTGCTAGAGACAAAATATTTGGAAAGAAGCCCGAAACCACTATCGTTGTTCTAGATTGGGTAGAACTAGAAGATGTTATGATCATAAATACTAGGAAAAAATATTATGCTCCTAAAGGGAAATATGATTCCCCTCGTGCTTCTTCCACTCCAGCCCCATCTTCAAAAGGTACTAATGTACAAACTATCAAAGTTCATGAGATTCAAGGATTTCCTCCCCCTCTTACCTATTCCAAGTAACCAATTGGCTAATATCAAGGCTGATGCTAATCTTTTGGACATGGTTGTCGTCCCTGAACAACAAAAGTATCTTAGGAATTTTATGGAAGGAAAAGATTCCACCATAGCCAATATTTCTGAAGAGGCAAAAGAAGAGGATCCCACTTTAAATAAGATAGGTGTAAATAATTTTAGACACCCTGTAAAACACCCTCCATTTTCATTTCTATAAAAATGATGGATAAGATATCCCATTGTTTCCTAATGGATGGTGGTTCGGTCCCAAGCGTTATGTCAAAAATAATTATGGAAGAGCTAGGCTTATCATGTACTAATGAAAATTCTAGAAACATGCTCTCCTATAACAGTCTACAACAGTCAACAATAGGAAAAATCAAAGACGTAACTTTAGTTCTATGTGCACATCCCGAAATAAGGACAACCCTTAGCATCCAAGTAATCGATATGCCAGCAAGTAACTATTCTATTATCCTAGGAAGAGACTAGAAAGCCATAACAGGTGGATATCTTTCGCTTGATGGGACACACTTATCCGTTCCCCAAAATGGAAACAATATCATAGTCCTAAGAGAAGGAATAATTTCACCATACATAGAGAGTATTCCTCAACCGAATGTAAATTATCTTGAGGAAGACTTAGGGGTGTACTCTATCTTTGTTGATGAGGGTAACACAACTTCAGAACAATTTGATTTGGAAGACGGTATGTGGCACATGCATTTTGATGGCTCATGCTCAAACAAAGGTAATGGAGATGGTATTATCTTGTACTCACCTATAGGTAAAATCCATAACTTTTCTTATAGGTTAGATTTTTCCTGCACGAACAATCTCACTAAGTTTGAAGTCTTACTACTAGGCATCTAAAATGCCTATAACCTTGGTTGTGGTCACCTTACCGTTTTTGGTGATTCTGAAATTGTTTTGAACCTTGTGCGTAAAATCTATTCTCCTAGAAATAAGTTGATGAAATGCTATACCCATGTTGTTTGGGCGCTTATCTCGAACATGTTATCATTTAACATCACTCATGTTAAGATGGAACTTAATTCAATGGCTAATAGGTTAGTTGTATTTGTGGCGTCCCCTACTCGACAAATTCTACCTCAAAGGCTTGATTGTACTTTTCAATCTTTATATCATCCTCACATTCGAGATAATGTAGAATCATGGAAGTTTTTCCATAATGATGAAGGAATATGTCCTTTCATACAAAATGAATCGTTTAATCCTAAGGAAATCATATCTATGAAATATGACAAATTTCCAAAAGGCTTGACTCCTCTTGAGAGTTCATTTTCATCGAGTGATGTGAGAAAAAAAGAAACAGATAAGGAAGAGGATTCAAAAAGGAAAGTGGGTGATACAATTTCCTTGAACCTTGGGACCTATGAATCTCCAAAGATGGTTAAACTAGGTGCCCAATGTTCCGATGAAGAAAAGCCGAAATTCACAAAACTATTATGTGAATTTCAAGATGTTTTTGCATGGTCATACGAGGATCTTCCTGGTTTTTATCCTTCTCTCAAACAACTTTCCATTCCTATCAAGGAAGGGATAAAACCAGTTAGGAAAAAAAAAGACCCATTAACCCCGTGCTTGAAGCTACTATTAGAAAGGAGTTGGAAAAACTTTTGAAAGATGGTATAATATTCCTAGTTAAATATTTTGTGTGGGTTTCAAATTTAGTTCCTGTTAGGAAGACAACTAGTCAGATTCGACTATCCGTGGATTTTCGTGCATTGAATAGAGCAAGTGTTAAAGATCATTTTCCTCTCCATAATATGGAAACCATTTTGCAACATGTTGCAGGGTCACAAATGTTGTCCTTACTTGATGGTTTCTCTGGATATAATCAAATCAATATAAAAAGGATTGATAGATACATAACCACCTTTACTACATGTTGGAGCACATTTTCTTATGAACGCATGCCTTTTGGCTTGTCTAATATAGGTGCCACCTTCCAGAGAGATATGCAAATACCTTTTAATGATATAATCGGTAAGATTATCCAATTTTATCTTGATTATTTGATTGTCTATTCAAAGAATTTATTGGATCACTTTTGTCATCTCAGATACGTTCTCATGCGATGCAGAAAATTCAACATTTATTTAAATCCTTCTAAATCTATTTTTGGCGTCACCAAGGGAAAGCTCCTTAGACATATCATTTATGATTCAGGAATAAGCATAGATCCTGAAAGGATTGTTTCTATCTTGAACCTTCCTGCCCCCACTTCCAAAAAGGAATTTCAAGACTTTATGGGTATTATCAACTTTGTTCGCAGGTTTGTTCATGATTTTTCTTTAATGGTTAAACCGATTCATAATATTCTAAAGAAAGATCGCTCATTTTCTTGGACACATGATGTCGAAAAATATTTTGTAAGGATTAAGAAGGAAATCAGTTCCACACTGGTTCTGGAGAAACCGAACTTTGGGAAATATTTTATCATATACACTAATGCCACTGAGGAAGTAGTTTTTGTTGTCCTCATACAATGTGATGATCAGAATAATGAGAGGCATGCAGCTTACATGAGCCAAAGTTTATCAGATGATGAATTCAATTAATCATATATTGAGAAACATGCCTTTGCTCTTGTTAAAGTTGTAGAAAACTTTCGCCACTTTATCCTAGGAAAACACATGTAGGTAAAAGTCCCTTTGCCTGCTGTCAAGTTTTTTCTTTCACAAACTTATCTTTCAAGGAAGCTTGCACATTGGCTTTCCAAAATCCAGGATCATGATTTAACCATCATGACTTCGAAAACAATCAAGGGACGAGACTTAGCCCTTCACTTAGGTCAACATGTTGAAGCAAGTAAAGAAATTGACAATCAAGATAATCCTCTTTCAACATTGTTTTATATTGAGAGGCAAACCCTTTCTATTGTTGAACATCCCTGGTATAAAAATATGGTGTATTATTTTCAATATCATAAATTTCCAGATGACTTAGATCCTCATTAAAGGAGAAGGCTTCGTCTTTAATCTTACAGGTATATTATTTTAGGATACTTTTCATTCAGGAGGTCTGCTAATGGTACATTACTTCGATGTGTGAATAATGAGGAAGCACATAAATTGTTACGAGAAACTCATGGGTTTTCAGATTCTGTTATGCACGTTGGTGGCCACTTTTCTGCTAAAGCTACTGCTTTTAAAATCACCATAAATGGTTATTGTTGACCTTCAATTTTTCGATATTCTTATAAGTTTGCAAGATCTTGTGACAAGTGCCAAAAATTCATTGGGAAAGAGCGTATTTTTGCTATGCCCTTGCAACATGTTCTCCGAGATTTTTTGTTTTCTAAATAGGGCCTAGACTTTATTGGTCCTATTAATCCTTCATCTTTCATAGGGAAGATTTTCATTTTGAAAGCCACCAATTATTTCACTAAGTGGACTAAAGATTTCCCTCTTAGACACTCATGGGAAGAACATGTAATCTCTTTCTTGGAAACTAATATCTTATCCAAATTTGGCATTCCTTTAGAGATTATTACAGACAATGGTCCCACTTTCATTTCCGCTAAATTGACTCATTTTTTAGCTAAATTGGGGGTCAAACATTTCACCTCAGCAGCTTATTACCCTCAAGGAAATGGGTGGGTCGAATCTACTAACAAAAATATGGTTAGGATCATCAAGAGGATCATTGAAGATAAGCCTTGTCAATGGCACACCCTCCTCACTTATGCCCTTTGGGAAGATCACACTACCACCAAGGTAAGCACAAGTTGCACCCCCTTTTAGCTTGTTTATGTTCAAGAAGCCATTATGCCTACTAATCTCAAACTTTCTTCCCTATGACTGATGCTACAAATCGAAGAATTAAATTCTTCCAATGTCCCTCAAAGGATAAATGCACTATTGGCCTTAGAAGAGAAAATAATGTTTTCCTTGGAAAAAAAAAAAAGAGAAGACAAAAAATAGTGAAGAAATATTTTAACAAACGCGCAAAAGCTGTCAAATTTAAAGTAAATGAGAAAGTATTGCTTTGGGACTCGATCCATGCTGACAAAGGAAGACATACGAAGTTTCATAAATTATGGCTAGGTACTTTCAAAATCGTTTTTGTCCTAGGCGCAAACTCTTATCTTTTAAAAGACTTGGAAGAGAAATTGTTTTCCTATAGTACCAATGGTTCCCACTTGAAACATTATGTGGAGCCAGCTTAAATGATAAACGCCATATGGAAATTACTATTGTATATAGATTTTTGTTTCGTTGTTTTATTTTTCTTTGTTCAATTAATTGTTCAAATTCTGTTGTTTCATTTTTTTGTTGTTTTATGTTATCTAAAATAAATTTTGGATCCGTTTTTCCACAACAATGCCATTTTGTAAGTATTTTTGGTTAATAGCAATAATGTTTACATAGTTGTCACGATGTCCTCCTTTTAGACATCGCTGAAATTGATTTTTACTTTCAGTACTGCAGTTAGATAGATGATTTGATTTTCTTCCCAATTTTCTACTATCCCTTTCTCTCCTCCATCCTGAGATTCGAACGAGCATGTCAAAAAATTTATCCTTAAAAACACTTTTTATTCTGACTGATCGAACGTTATGCATACAGGACCAACCCCCCTCATACGTACCACTTTTCATGAGTTATTCTCAAAATCTCGTTTCACTATTCCCCTTAAACCATCGTTTTCCCCATGTTGCATAATCATTCTAGTTAATATTCTTTGATCTATGTTCACTAGTCTGCGAAACCGAATATTTTGAGTTCTTAATCTATTGGAAATAGATTTCCCTGTGGAGTCACCAGTTTGTTGATTCCCAAAAGCACAACATAGGGTACCTTCTTGCAAATGGTTGCAATGCCTTATTATTTAATTTTATTTAATAATATACTAGTAGGTGGGACACCTTGTGTAACTTATGTGACCATGACGAAGAAGCAAAAGTTATATTTCATTTTCCTATATCATGGTTGTGGCACAAACTCTACAGCTCATTTGCTTCAAATTGTGGTTAAAATTATTATGATAAGATGTTGTGGGCAAGGTGATTAAAACAAGTAATAACGTTGTCTTGATTATCTCTTGTGAAGTATGATTATGCTGCTTTTAAATGGATGAAGAAATTATTCTCCAGTTTTAATTTTGATATTGTATAAGGTTTATAGTGTAGTTGGGTGATCACCTCGACCCTTGCTACAATTTTTGTGTGCATTGGTTTAATTGCAATATTGGTTGTATCCCTAGCAAGTTGTCATATGTGAAATGGGGATAGTGGAAAGGGGTGGTGCATTGCAAAATTGGAACATGGGAAAACTTGGGAATAGTTGGCTTGTATTAATCGTTTTGAATGTTAATGGTCGATGAGTTGTGTAGTGGGCTTGGATCATACTAGCCATGAATGAAATGTGAAGGGAGAAGCAACATGAAGTAAATGCATGTCACTCTAACTCACCTCTAGCCCACCACCCTAGTCATTTTTGCGTTTTTATCTGTTGGTTGTTGTTACTCCACTTTGCTCGGTCGTGGAGGTATACAACCTGGTCATTTCTCCTTAAGAAATATTTTACATAGGTATGGGGTTTTCTTTATTTTCCATCCATGAACATTCGATCTTCTCTTTAATTCAATTGTTGGCTCTTGTTTTCTCACGGTGTGTGTATTTCCAAAGTTGTTATAATGAATTCGGATTGAGTATTGTTTGTTTGCAATTTTTGATTTCTTGTGTTGGTTGTTTTGAGACCATTTGCATTAAAAGAGACGTGGGTGGATTTTACTGTGTGTAGTTGTTCGTAATATTTATATGAAAAAGATTGTGGTTGGGAAACTTTTGGGCCTGCCTTGCCTCTGGTTCCTTGTTTTGGGTTTTATTCCATGTTCGAAAATGGGTTCTCTCTGCCTCTTACCTGTGGGTTTTTCTGAAGACTCTGCCTATATGTTAAAACTGTTGGTCTTCATGGATAATATGCCTGCGCCATAAACCCGACTCCGTGAGTATTAATGTGAAACATTATGGTGGGATTAAACCTTTCATGCTTTGTTCTAGCCAAAACCTTAGGTTGTTATCCTGCTTTATTTTTCCACTTACTATCATTGTTGCGTATTAAACCCTATGCATTATTTTGAAGGTGTTTCTTACCCAGGGTTTGATGAATGCATTGTTCGTGCTCTTTTGTTTGGGCATGGGTTTTGATTGGTCACTTTCTATGCAAATATGGAGGAAGTGTTGGATTCACTTATTCTCTTGAAGTTATAGTCTGTCCACATGAAGTTCATGAGGTCAATAGAAATGTTGTGAATTTTTGTTAAAATATAAACTTTCCATGTTCTATTGTAATTACGAAAAGCACATATGTATAACTTGTATGATGCTCGAATAAAGTATACGAACCAGAATTAAATAGGATGAGGAAGTTTGGTAAACTGTGCTTCGAATGAATTATGGTTATATTCAGGGATTTGTTTTGGGGCACTTCGCGGGACCCTGTGGGTTTTAAGAACCTTGTTGATGTTGATATTATGGTTGTAGCATGTCCACTCCAATATTGTTGTTGTATTTCCGGTGGAGATTATTATGTTGTTCATTTTCAACTCTGTTATATACAGGCAGTATTGTTATTACAGGTATTTTTCAAAATCCTAGGCATATTAAATTGGTAACTATGTAATACAGTTTCTAAGGCAAGTGAGCAGTTTTGTGAAGCAAGCACCAATTTTGGGTTGTTGTTTTGGAAATAGAGTATGGTTTAAAATTTAAAATTTTAAACAGCAAGATATTGTGATTGTGAATTTACATCAGAGATGGTATGTTTGATATATCATTTGAACAATATTTGTAATAATTTCCCCCCATTCTACCAATTTTTGCTAAATACACCCCCTTCATGATCCCAATTTCACTTATTCATTCCATGTTCTGTGATATTTATTTTGAAGAGGAGTTTGTGTGGAAATGAAAGGAAGTCGATATGGAAAGGGTTGAGGATTGAGTGAATTTTTTGAGGCTATAAACCCTGGGTGACATTCCCAACTATCTTGTCCTAGCTAGGCAAGATTTGAAAATGATTGAGTAAGGTGTTCCATACCTTTTCCTCAACAACCTCATATCCTTCAACTAACCTTTTAAGCATTTTTTATTATATTGTGGGTCCCCTTTTATTCAAAGATAAGTGTTTCATTGCTTTCTTTGGTTATCCTTGGGTGAAGCATCTGGAAGGTTTATATAAGGCTTTTATATTTTACCCAACACAACCCCTCTGGGCCATTAGCCCCTTCTTCCCATAAAATGAGGGAAAACCTTTTCTTGGGTCAATACACCCTAAAATCTCAAGAGATAATGAAATGGAGGGGAATAATGATGGAAAATGGTAAGTATGGTCAGGAATGGTATGATGGCACATTATGGGACTTCCCATTAGCAAACCCATTCCCAAAGAACACCACTTACTAGGGAACAATGTCAACCACCAAGGTGAAGCAGGGAAAAAGGCATAATTTCCAAGCACATATCATGAAATATAGAGAAATATAAGATACAACATAATCAAATGGCTTAGATATTGAAATTGTGTTCACCATAATACTGACTTGTACCTCATGGAGCAAGGCCCATTGCCTTCTTGAATCCAACTAGTGTGGTGGATTCCATATGTAAACATGTGATCATCTGTGGTGGTGAGTGGGTTTTCCATCTGTGCAAAGGGTACCGCTCGTCATGTAGTCTCTTGAAACTCCATATCTGCAACTTGAGGGCCTTGAGACATCATCTCCTTAGTTATCCGCAAAATGGGGATAACAGGCACGACTATTAAAGTTGAACGAGTCTTTTCCACATCCACAAAAAATAGGTCGCTAAATATGAGCACCTTTCAAAGAGATAAAGGTCTTGTGATTAATAACAAAAGGAATGATGTAGTTAACCTAACAAACAAAAACTTGGACAAAGCCACTTTTGGGTTACTAGAAAAATGATTGAATTTCGCCATGGCTCCAAGAAAAATTCCTACAGAAGACATCATATGCAACATCGAAAACACAATCAAAGATCTTCCTGAAGATATAGCTGAAGATATTCACTAGGAATGTGCCATTGTTCTCAAGAATTCTAAGCCTCCAACAATTAATATTTCTAACGAAGAAAGGACTGCACTTAAAACCTTAAGAAAAAATAAATATTTAATAATCTTGAAGGAAGATAAAGGAAACACAATTGTGATTTTAAACACTGTAGAATACAACCAAAAAATAAATGAACACTTAACTAGTGGTAGCTACAGGAAGGTAGAAGGAAATCCAATGAACAAATTTATTAAGGTCTCCATGGCAATGAAAAGTTATTCTCTAGATGATAACTTGAAAAAGGTACTTATCCCCAATAGCGCTATAATGCTACGAACTTATGGTGCACCTAAAATCCATAAAATTGGCATTCCATTGAGATGTATTGTTAACAAAATAGGATTTCGCACTTACAAGCTCAAAAAATACCTGGTAGGTAAGCTCAAACCTATGATAGGAGGCACTTCTTCATTTATAAAAGACTCGACACATATGGTTAATATGATGAAGGAATAGAAGGTTTATGAAGAGGATATACTGGTTATTTTTTATGTGGTCTCCCTCTTCACTAAAATTCCAATTAATGAATCCCTTCAAACGGAAGGTGTGGTTATGGATTTGTCTCTTTCACCAATTGTTGCCAATATTTTTATGGAGAATTTTGAGAAAAAGGCATCGGATTCCTTCCCTCACAAGCCTAAGTGGTGGTGCAATTACATTAACAATGTATATAGAAATTGGCCACATGGGGAAAATATATTGGAATAATTCACAAACTATCTCAACAATCACTCTGATAACATCAAGTTCACCTTATTAAAAGAAGAAAATGGATGCATACCTTTCTTAGATGTATTCACCACAAAGAAGCTAGATGGATCCTTAGCACACAAAGTATATAGGAAAAATACTCATAGTGACAGATACCTACATGTTGAATCTCATCATCACCTAGCTCAAAAAATCAGTGTAATCAGTACATTTACCCTTCGTGCCATGAGAGTTTTTTATAAGGATCACCAAGAGAAAGAGATTAACGACCTTAATAATGTCCCTATAAATAATGGCTACAACAAAAAAATAATTGATGAATCCATTCGAAAATCCCGTAGAGGTAGAGATAGAGATTAGAAAGAGAACAATCCAAGAACTACTCTACCATACATTCGAAGAATTATAGACAAGATAGCCAAAATCTTGATGAGGAAAAACATAAGAGTATATTTCTCTCCTCCAAACTCTCTTTGTAACATTTTACTATGTTATGGGTCCAATGGAGAAAAAGCTTCATAAAGGGGTTTATGCAATTCCATGTTCTTGTGGAAAGGTGTACATTGGTGAAACAACTCACTATATCAAAACTAGGCTGAAAGAACATGGTGTGGATATGCACCATCAAAGGATTAAAAAATATTTTGTTGTCGAACATTCACACACTACCAATCACATTATTTGTTTGGAGGAGTTAAGAGTTTTAGCTAGAATCCCTCACTATTACAAAGGAAAAATGAGAGGCCATAGAAATATAAAAATTCAATAATAACATTAATCGGGACGATGGTTTAAAATTGAAGGAAGCTTGGAAACCAATCATGCAACATTTTAAAAATTCCTCTAGATGATTCTTCATACATTAAAACCATAGACGACTGTATCTTATGTTTAATCATATCTTGGTTGAACTTCAAATGTATTAGTATATTATAACAACTATATGAAAAGATCGTGAGTTGTTCCATTTCTCTTGAATATGGATCTTCTTTAGGGTTCAAAACGTCGAAACATTCTCATCTATAACACAAATTCTCCACTCAAAAAAAATTGCATTGTTATAAGAACTCTGAAAGCCATTTTAAGTGATTAGATAATAGAATATATGGATTTAAACAATCAATTGCAACAATCAAAACTCAATATACCTTAGTGTTAGAAAGAGAAGGATGCACTTTTGTTTGAACTCTTGGAAAATACTCTTGCTCATCATTGGTGCCATGAGATCTTATAGATAGTAAATAATAAAAGTGAATATTCAAAAAGCTTAATTCAAACGATCATAGCTTTAGCATATCGTGTTCTTTTGTTTTTGAGCCTCTCCATCTCTTCACTTTATAGTGATTTGTAAGACAAAAACAATTGCTAACCACTTTATAAGAAATTGACAAATAATAATAATAATATTAGGGTTTAGGGTTTTCAAATTAAAAGGCCCCTAATAAATGATAACATTCCAAAGGTTCGTGACTTAGGGAAAAGACTCGAATAAAAGAGGAACCCACCACCAAATGCAACTCAAACCAAAGCTACCAATGGGATGTGATCTCTTGGAGCTTGGAACACCTTACAACTCTTAGAATATACCCCTTATACCTCCATTAGGAATTAAAATATTTATGGCTCCCCGGTATAATCAAAATAAAGTAACCATAACATTAACTTGGCATAGATAATAAAATAATGTAATACTTTATTTGGCATAAATAATAAAATAATGTAATACTTTATCATTTCCAAAACTATGCACTAATGTTTCCCACATAGTTTTTCCCAATGAAATAATGTGTACAATATCATCAATGCTATCAACCTCGTGATATGAGGTAAATTAGCATCATAAAAATACACATATAGATATAAACAAACTCTTCAAGTACCAAAAGTAGGATTGTGCTTATCCATAGACCAAAATAATAGTCAAATGATCCTCTATATAAAATAAGAGATCATCATGTCTAGAAAAATTGAGATTGTTTTTCCATCACCATGTGTAGAAACAAAACCAACTATACATAGGATCGAGGAGAGGAAAGTCTTGATATGGAGGAGAGATGTTGAGTTTTCCTCAAGGTAGGTTTAAGGTCATTAAAAGATATCTCAATCTTCTTTTTCCCCTTGAAAATAGGGACAATATGAGATCAAGAATAAGTAGCAAAGTCCACTAAAATTTTATCTAGGGAGGCAACATAAGGATTTACAACAACGACCTTTGGGGACCATTGAGGAGGCATGGGTTAATCTTCAACAACATTCTTCATTTTATCTAATGCAAGGGAAATTTCGTAAATCACCAAAGGAGGAGGGGCATGGTTTGAACAACAACTTTGGGAGGGAAGAAGAGGCATGAGAATCATAATGGGAAATCTCTCTAACATTCCCCCGACTATGAGATTTAGGAGAATCAATCTTACCCCAGCCATCGACATTTGTAGCAAGTGGAGGTTGGTCGAATTCCCAAGACAAAGTGGCTTCATGTGCATTTAAGTTAATGTCTTGGATTCTTCGGTAAGGTCTCGGATCTAGAGGAAAAGGAGAAAGGGGAGACTAGCCATCAATTCGATCATCCAAGTACAAGTGACTAGTTTGCGCTAAGTGTGAAAACTCCTAAGAATTTGTGTCAAAGTATTAAAAAAAACAAGTTTTCTTCCTCCTCCCTCCTCTCTAGATATTCTAATTGCTTTGTCTTCTGTTCTTGAACGTTGGAAATGAGCTCTTCCCCAAAATCTCATTTATTCATAAGCATGTGACCATGAAACTATGTCAGAACTTATTAGTCCATAAACAATCAAAGAACAAGAATTCAAGTAAATTATGCAAGAATACAAATTGTAATCACCAGGGTCACTACGTGTAACCAATATTAAAAGCTTTGGAAGATTGGACAAGTTAAAGCTAGGTATGAGTGAGGGAGAGGCACTACTAGATTTGGGTACAAATTTCGATGTTGGACCGACATTGTGCTTGTCGCTATAACCTCAAAAGCAAGAATATTTCTTCATGGAAACAATTTCATCATAATTCTAACATTAGTTTAGCAATGTCGGTCCAATTTGTTTCTTTTGAAGCTTAGAGAGTGTTATGCAACATGTCATCAGATGATCATCGAATATTCATAAAAATACTAATGTGGTATAGTGCTACATATCATGTCATCATATGATCACCGAATCTTCATCGAAATCCTAATGTGGTATAGTGCTACGTAGCATTATAAAGACAATCAGGTAATTGGCATTCCTACTGTGTCAGTGGCATTTAGACATTTGGTTTGTCGTAGGCCATACATTGAAATTTCCAACATATATTTTATATTTTGAAAAATGAAATGCACACAATTTGAGGCCACATACATCGTACACATTGGTCAAATGTCTAGAAAATGTTAGTACTCTGGAATTAGAAGATCTTCTTTTTTTAATTATATCTACTTCATTAGGTAGCTTTATCAAGCAACAAGTTAGATGCAACAAAATCCAATGTAGGTTTATCCCAACACTATGTGACATGATGGATTTGTCTAGTAAGCATAGATTATGGTTGTAAGTAGTAAAGCACTAGGAGGATGTTATTATCATGACACTATAACTTTTTGTTTTGTCTTGATTGCCTTAAGATATGGTATCTGAGAGGTTTCCATTCCAGGAACATCATGCAAGTAATACTCGAAAATTTTGCACTCTTCTTGTAGGTGAAAGGATTGACAAGATGGATCACCAAAAGGATTGTTTAGTAGAGAAGGGGATCTTCTCTACTAAACAATCCTTTGGGTGATCCATCTTTCCAATGCTTTCACCTACAAGAAGAGTGCAAATCGAATCCTTCTCTACTAAACAATCATTTTGGTGATCCATCTTGCAAATGCTTTCACCTACAAGAAGAGTGCAAACTTTTCAATTCTTATTGCCAAGGTGTTTCAATGGAAACCTCTAAGATACCATAGCTAGTGTCATCATAATAACATCATCCTAGTTCTTTCCAACTTACAACAATCGTTATCTTTCCTTACTAGACAAATTTGTCATGTCACATAGCGTTGGGATAAACCTACAATGGATTTTGTTGTATCTAACATGTTGCCTAATAAAGTTGTTTGTTGAAGCAGCTATCATTTTTTTTAATGTGTGTGTGTGTGTGTGTGAAAGAAGACGATAAGATGAGTCTCTCCCATGGAAGCCTTTTCGAGTAGATATATATTCATATAGATAAGTATTGGGATGAATTACATACTTTAACTTGTGTTATGAATATATATGATTCAATTATGAATTTAAAATCCCTATGGATGGGATGATTGTTGCATAAAATTGATATGACATGTGTAATTTTCATTTGATGATTGTTGTAGGCATATGTTGGAATGATAAAGACCTTGGAGGTGTTGCAAGGTAGTGAAAGGAATGGTTGAGAATTTTTGTCCAAGATAGACAATAGCTATGAAAAAGTGTAATGAAGTGGATAGCATTGCAAGTGCAACTAAAGAATGAAGACATGGAGTTTTGTTGGAAAGGAAAGAACATCGAGGACAATGTTACTCCAATGGGGTGGGTATTGTAATATCCCTAGTTTCAACCCTTGGATTGTATTGGACCGAATTATAAATAAGTTGATATAATCATGGGTCCGAGTAAAGTTATATAAATTATCCCATATGTAAAATATGTAAATATGCAGTATGAACTCCTAGTGAAGAGATCAAGGTCAATGTCTGACTAATGAATGTCTACGAATTTATTTTCGATGAATATGATTTTGATATACCATGAGGTATACTTACCATTGTATTATCAAGATATGTGAATATTATTTCAAAAATTAATATAAAGGTCCAAGGTTGGTTGCGGAAGAGAATGAGAGGTGTTATGGTTCCAATAGAGGGGAAGAGGAGAGGGGGTCCAAGGGGTTGAGAAATAATCATAAGCTTCCTAAGTTTCCTAAGTCTCCTAACCTTCATATTTTCACCATGTGTCTTATCAAAATCTTAAACCACCAATCATAGAATGTAGGTGTTGGTTGGTGGGGAAGTCCACCTACCATAGTTATGAGAGCATGGGTGTTGTGTACAAGTCAAGAGGAGTGTAAGAGACTCCACCTCTTTAGGAATTCAAACCTCATGGATACTCAAACCATATCTTTTCTCATGCACACTTCCCTCATGGAAATTTGAATTGACCATTCCTATTGGATTGTGAAATGTTATTTGATTACATATGTTCTCATGTTGAAGACTATATTGGGAACCTATAAGTGACCAAGGAGAGTTGAAAAAGAGAAGGATATGATCTAGAGAGATATATGGAAGGTTGTAAAGGAGAAACGAGGTTCATTTGATAGGAATCATTTCCCATTATCCATGTAGATTGTCATTCAATGTGTGCTCAAGAGCCAAAATTAAACTATGTTGGGATTTTCCTTAAGATAGATAACAGGCTAGACACCTTCTACACACACTAAATATCACTAAAGGGGAGAGGATTCTTGAGGGATTGTTGAATAAAGAAAGGAATATCTTCCTTGGTTTTTGTGGGGAAATGGAAGGGATTTCCATGGTTGGAATAACTATATGGCTACCAAGAGTGTGTTGCGACATCCACAATAGCTCACTAAAACTCTTGAGTTTTAGTGGGTACCCACCAACCAAAATTTCAAGGGTACTAATCACTATTAAACCAACTAGTTATTAACTCATAAGACTACTCTTTGTACATAATTTTCGAAGTTGATCCAAGGAAAAATCCACTAGTGCTAAAAAATCCAAGATACATTGATTAATGTGTCCCTTTTCATCTCCAAAAGAACCTTAAGCCTTTTTGTGGGAATCCCTATGCAACAATGTGCCCAAATCCTCTACCCACATGATCCTTTCTTAAGCATCGTCGAGCCTCAATCTCCGAAGTTTTATGGTATTACATCGCTCAATCAATATTTCGATGACGATGCTTCCTTTTTTTTTTAACCATGGGAACAGTAACCTCCCAAGAGTATATCCAACAGCCCGCAAGCCAGATATACCAATAACTTGTGACTCGGCAGGGGCCGAGACGTCCCGAGGCCCACACCGAGTGAACCTCTATCCCAGGGGTCGTCTACCCTTCCAGCTTTGTCACAACAGGCCAATATGAACATACCTACCCCCCGCAGGTTTTGAACTTGTGACCTCCCCAGAGATAACACATGCTCTTAACCATTGGGCCCACTCAGGTGCTCGATGACGATGCTTCTTTAACTTCTTCATCGAGAGAATGTAATGGGGGATTACCCATAGAAATTTTTCTTTTCAAACCAATGACAATAACTATACCATGAAAAATCCATGTTCCTTTTCCCATGGAACCCTTCCTCATGATGATGTGTCAAAAGGATATTAGCTCAGACTATTCCCATGAACTAGTCATAGCAAGCATCAAAGGTGGACCCCTCACCCTATGGAACACATACTTTATACACACATTTTATCAATGCACTCCATTTAAGCCAAATCTCTTTTCGTCATCGGGAAAGAGAGAAATCATTTCCTCACGTCTGTCGATTTTCCCTCTTGAGAAATATTTTGACGATGATACCATACACAATTCAAGGCATATTTTGGTACAAACGTGTCAGAAGGAGATTGATCCTTAAACCTTTCAAAACCAATTGTTGTATAACATATAAGGTGGGTCCCTAATACAACCTTGCACTTTAATGCAATTAAATCAAGTATTTGTTACACTCTATACACACAACATGGCGTCATTTTACCTTCACACTTTTTGAAGAGCACCTTTTCTTCATCGGAGGATGCGATGAGACTATCCTCTGCACTATCTGTAAGACATCCCGACAATGACACTACCCAAGATATATCGTCTGAAATCCAACCTTTCATATGGTTCATTAATTTATCTTGATAAATATTTTAACGACGATACCATAACCTTGTAAGGTTAACCCTCCACGTGACCCTCCAACATATGACAACTCACTAAGCCAGGTAAAATATAGGCATAAGAAGGGTAGTAGTTAACATAAGCTATACAAGAAAATTAATACATTAAATCTTATCAATTGATTTATTTCACACGCTTTTTGGAGCATCTCTCAAGGGTAAACAATTTTTATAAAAGGTAATCATCATTAGAATATGTCATTAAGTTAAAATCCTTTGAAACGATTGTCTTATCATTTCCCAAAAATAATATGATCAGAGAAAATTTCCACTCCCTTCTCAACCTCATACCTTCGACGATACACCATCAGTAAAAAACACAGAGATTTCTTCGAGAAAATTAATAGAGGATTGTACTTCTCTGACCAAGCCAGAGTTGTAACACACTTAGCATTTATTACACATGGTTTAGGGGAAATTTTCAAAATATAACAATTGTGCTTAGTGTAAGCACTATTACTGCGATAAGTTGGGTAAATACAATTTTGTTCTGAAACCTCAAGCGGACATGTATGTATTCTATACATTTTGAATTTAATTCTTTCTATAATCGATTTGAAGGTAGATTAATTTTGGTCTAATGCATGGCAGTACACACATGAAGCATGATGTCACGAGTATAGACTAGGAAATAAAAAAATCCAAGTATTCATTGGACTTCTCCCTATTTCTGGTCTAGACTCTATCAACATTACAGACACATTGCTCAAGGTACCATGAAATATATCATATTTTCCAAAATGAGGAGTACCCATTAGACGACAAAGACATTGATGAGTACAGGAACATCAGAAGGAGCGATATTCACACTGGGGTTGCTCGCCCCATGCTCTTCCCTTATAATGATGTTGCGTGGTGGTGCTTTACCCACCTACAGAAGGAAACGACCACCATAATTAATGAGTCCATAGTTCCAATTGATTGACATCAGGATAATATATAAAACCCATGAACCTACAATATCATTGAATGAATCCTTTCTACATAAATTTGGGGTTGAAAATGAAGACTTTGAAGACTTAATGGAAAGTTGGAACATCGGCGAAGAAAGTCCATTCAATAAGGGAGAAAGGTATATCCCAACACTATATTTGAAACTTCCATACAGGTTGTTGAACATGATGATTTGCAAATTGTATGACAAGGATACCAACACACACTTCATAATGGAGTAGTTCCCGATGGCGTACATAGTGATCAAAACTGGAAATTTTTTTAACTGGGAAAACATTATGGCCTTCATTGTCATCAATCGAAATCGGGAAGCATAAGGTATGAAAAACCCTAGATTCTATATGGCATCATATCTTATTGATGCCATCTATGCTACTCATCATTTTTCTGCTTTTGAATGGAGTTGGAACCCAAGCCAACCTCTGATTCATATATATTGTTCAGAAGTGTGGGACATAAATTATAAAGAACATTTATACAATATTTGTGATTACTTACTAGCAACTCTATACAAGGCCATTTTTGGGATATACCCACACAGAATATCTCAAGGGGCTATCACAACCCTAAAGTGTTGATTTCTTTTTATTTTTCCAACAGTTAAAGTATTATATTCTTTTATTATTATTTAATATGTAAAGGGATCACAACTGAAAGATAGATATCCACAAAACAATAAGATATATCCTCAGGGAAACCCTCAAGGGGGATAAAACCCTGCAAAATTTCCTCAGTATAGATTCCTCCAACATGTATAATGTCATACAATTCTCTTTCACAAAATCAAGACCAAAGAGACCCAGACACGAACCAAGAATAACCTCCTAGATAAGTGTGTACTACTCTCGTGTACTTATATTCAATGAGTGATCAAAATGACTCGATATAACCTCTATTTATACTCTAAAAGACCTAAAATACATGACTTATCAATAAACCCTTTCACAATTACACTTAGGAATAACCAATACAATTACATTTAGGAATAACTTCTGAAATTACATAAAATCTCAACACTCCCTCTTAATGAGGAAGGTATTCTATCTAGCACAGACTCTAACACTGTCGCCATCCACAAAAGATCATGACCATTGACTATCAGACACATGAATCTATACATCACAGGAAATCCATAATGACTTCACATCATGCATCTAGGGTCGGATGGTATCTCTCCAACTACAACATGTCATCATGAGACTACCCAATTTCCTGCGAAAATATCATATATTTTATGCATGACAGCCAATACCCTACGATAACATCTATACCTTGTCTCTTCAGCATGCATCCAGGTTCGGTGGGTAGCTCTCCAATAGATACAACATGTCATCATGACATCCACTACCCTCTGATAAAATATGAATCCATCACTCCCTCTGAAGAGGGACTACACCGAGCTTGTCCCTGAAGTACTTGAACTTTGTCCTTGACAATGGTTTTGTCAACACATTTGCAACCTACTCATCAGTAGCCACATATTGGAGCCTCACTACTCCCTTTTGCACCGTATCCCTGATATAGTGATACCTTATTTCGATATGCTTCGACCTATCATGAAACATCGAGTTCTCTGACAACTTTATTAAACTCTAGTTGTCGCACAAGATACAAGTCACCTCCATCGCAATATCGAATAATCCAGTAATTTTCAAAGCCACATTGCTTCACGACTTGTTGCACATGTTGCTACATACTATGCCTCAGTCGTATTAAGTGATACACATGATTGATTCTTATTGATATATGAAATCATACCGGATCCCAAAGTGAAGCAACATCCTAATGTACTTTTTCGGTTTGCAACACTACCAACCCAATATGAATCTAAATATCCAAGTAGACTGGTCTCACTGTCTGCAACATACTTGAGCCCATAATCCACTATACCTTTAAGGTATCTCACCGCATGTTTTACTACAATTAGGTGAACACATTTGGGGTCAACCACGTACAGACTCAAGGTGTTCACATCAAAACATATATCTGGTAGTGTATTTGTCAAATACATCAATGATCCAATCATTTGCATGTATAATGTAGCATCCACAACCTCTGAAGTTGTATCATCCAAAAACTTCATATTTGATTCCATTGGTGTATCCATCGCTTTACAGTCCAACATCTCGAACCTCTTCAGGATCTCCACAACATATTTTCCTTGATTTAGGAAGATCTCATTCTTCCTCCGCCATACCTCTAGACCCAAAAAGTAGTGCATCAAACGTAGGTATTTCATTTCGAACTATGCAATGATTTTTCTCTTACACTCAATGATGAGCTTCTCCACTCCTATCAAGAACAGATCATCCACATATAGTAGTAATATCACTGGTCCATCATCCTCAACCTTGAAGTAAAGGTTAGGATATGCACTTCTCTTGGTAAATCCCAAGCTCATCAGAAAACCATCAATCCGACCATACCATGCTCTCGGTGCCTACTTCAATCCATATAATTCCTTCTTTAACCTACACACATGCATCTCCCTATCATGTGTCTCGAATCCTTGTGGTTTTTCCACGTAAACCTCTTCCTCTATTACTCCATTCAAAAATTTCAGCTTCACGTCCATCTGATGAACCTTCCATTTCATCACAGTAACTATTGAAAGAACAACCCTTATTGAAGTATATCTTTCCACGAGAGAAAAAGTGTCCTTGTAGTCAATTCCTTCCTTCTAAGAAAATCCTCATGCTACAAATCTAGCCTTGTATTTATAAATGCTTCCATCTACAACATTCTTCGTCTTGAATATCCACTTGGAGCTCACAACTGATTTTTCCTTGGGTCTAGGAACCACATCCCAAATGTCATTCTTCACTATTGACTGGTGTATTCCTCGACCAAGGAATCCTTCCATTATTTCTTTCCTGCAGCTTCTTCATAGCTGGTAGGCTCCACATCAATGATATCACACACTAATTCCACATAGCCAGGATACGGTTTTGGTTTCTTGACTTTCCTAGATGATCCATCATGGGCACCATATCTCTTTGCATCTTTGATGGCCTCTTGTGCCCAAGTTGGTCTTCTCTTTTGTGTAGGATTCTCCACAAGCCTCTGTGGTTTTTCCATATCCTGATCCTCAGGAATGGATTCCTCTGCTTCCACTTCTCTTGTCACTGCGGTTGTAGGAACTCCATTCTCTTCGTCATGAGATTCCTATGCATGACCCTAGTTTGATTTTTGAAAAGATACATACTCATCGAAAGTTACATCCCTTCTAATATTGATCTTTCAGTGACCGGGAATGTATACTCCGTAGGCCTTCGATGTGTCACTGTACCCAAAAAATATACCTTTCTTTCCATATGGGTCCAACTTTGTTATATTTTCCTTGGGGACATGCACATATACAGGACAACCAAATATCCTCAGGTGGTTGACCTATGTCTTACCTCCTGAAAACATTTCCTCTGATGTCTTGTTTTCAAGAACTTGATGGGGACTTCTGTCATGTACGTACACAACTGTCATTACATCTTCTGCCCATAGATACATAGGTAAATCTTGATCATGGATCATGGCCTTCACTGTTTCCATAGTCATCTGATTCTTTTTCTCTGCCACTCCATTTTTCTGTGGATTATAGGGAGTAGAGAGCTCCCTCTCAATCCCAACTTATTTGTAGAAATCTAAGAATTCATCTGAGGTGAATTCTCCTCCATTGTCTGATCTCAACATATTTATCTTCCTTTCTGTTAGGTTTTCTACTAGTGCCTTGAATTCCTTGAACTTACCAAATACTTCACCTTTTGACTTCAAGAAGTAAATCCAAGTTTTGCGTGAGTAATCATCAATAAAATATACATAATATATGTACTCGTTGAGCGATGGTGTTGACATCGGTCCTCATGCGTCCGAGTGTACAATATCCAAGAACTCCTTTGGCTCTGTTATCACTGCTTGGAAAAGGGTTCTTCACATTCTTTCCTTGTGTACAACCTTTGCACATGCCATCTGGATTCACCTGAATCTATGTTATTCTTGTTACCATCTTGCTCACGATTGGTAAATATCTATAGTTTAGGTGGGAAAATATCCTATGTCATAGCTCACTTGAAGTCATAGTTTCATGAATCAATGTTGAATCTGAGCATCCCTTTAATTTATACAGTCCTCCTTCTTGGACATCGATAACAACTGCATCATCAAACATCTTTGCTTTTGGACACATGATAACTTCTCTATCTACAAATCCAACTTTGAAACCCTTCTCATCCAAAGATTAAATCGAGAGAAGGTTCTTCTTCAAACCTGGTACATAAAGCACACCCTTCATCCTCATTGCCTTCCCAGAATCTAGTTTGTAGGAGGCCTCTCCTACTCCTTTGATCGGATACTGATAATCATCACCCAACTTCACATTATGAGGTGAGTATTTATGAATTAAGTTTGATAGAGAGACTGTATACCCTGTCATGTGCTTAGAAGCACTGTTATCCACCAACCAAGTATCATTTCCAAGGGTGATTGTTCTTGTGAGAGTTGATATTAGGACGTAGTCATCATCACTTGAATCATATTCTCTTGAAATTTTATTCGGTGGTTCATCATCATCATTGGCATGAGCATGATGCCTCTTTTCCTTTTCCTTTTCTTTTAGTTTAAGAATAAGGGGACAAAATTTTACTACGTGCCCCAATTTTTCACAACATAAACACATCATATTTGAATAGTCTCTTTGATTCTTCTTCGAATTTTGAGGTTTATTTGGGGATGAGGGTTCTTTATTACTCTTTCCTTTCCTTGTATGAGCAGCTAAATCTTGATCATCATCCCTCAATTTCTCTTCTCTTGATACCAACCTTGCTTCCTCTTGAGTACAATCTTCCCATAATCTGCTAAACTTGATTAGCTTGCTCCTTGAGCATATTCCTTGAATGAATGAGTCTCGTGACCTTGGGAGACCATTCAAGGTGGTAATAACCATTTTTACTTCATCAACAATGTCTCCAATAGCTTCAATATGTTCCTTGATCTGGTTCACTCTTGAGAATTAAGAGTGAATGGACTCTAAATCTTGAAGCTTCACATTCTTCATCTAGGTCTTCAATGTCATCCTTTTGTTGATGTTTTTTTCATTCAAATATATGAATCAATGCATCCATCATATTATTTGGATATTTTAATGGAGAAACATGACGGATCATATGGTCCTTGATTGAGTCTACAATAATCCTCTTATCCATGGCCTGGTTCTTTTTATGCTTTTCCTTGGCCTCATCTTCCTCTGGTTCTGGAAATTCCTCCTCAACAAATATTTATAAATCATGTTCTTCTAGAAGGAGGCCTACTCTCTGTAAAAAAAATTAATCTACACAGAATAGTTCTAGCTAGAAAATACCACACACATTTGCAGAGATAAATTGAGAAAGAAGAAGCAAGAGAGAAAGAATGGAAGAATTATCATTAACCATAATGAATAATGAATAATTTACACATGATATACTATGTATAACTCAACCAATGCGCACTGGAGGAGAAGAAAATTCACCATAGTGGTGGTCTAGACTGATCTAGACACATGCCAGCAATTACGGGAGTAAACTGCCAACTAGTCTAGTCTCTCAGGCAGTTACGGGAGTGAACTGCCACCTAGCTGAGTTAACTAGTCTATTAGTCTTCAGTTAACTATCTGAAATAGAGTGAAGTGAGGAGGAGATCAGGGATTCATGGGTATTGCACTAGTCTGGTGATGATACCAAGGCTAATGCACATTATCTAGTGATGATCCCAATGTTGCATGGTGACAAAACCAATGCAGCATCGAGACTTCACTCAACTAGTCAAACTAAAGTGAAAACTGAAGAGAATATTCTTCCTAAAATATAGGATACTGGATAATGAATATTAAACAAGGAAAAAACTTAGGAAAAATAAATCCTAGGTGTGTATGAAGTGACTCCAACACCCCCCCTGAACATCACTATGGTGAAAATAAAGAATGGGTCCCAGCAATGAGGCCATGTTAGGTACCCAAATACAAAAGATACACTGAAATAAAGTGAGGAAAGAGGGAAAACCTCATGGGAAAAAACCCCCCTCAAGGTGAAACGAATGTGAAAAAAAATAACTACATTTTCTAGGCAACTGTGTCCTTAAATCCAAGACGACTTCGTAGAGAATGGAACTTTTTCTCAGTGAATGTCTTGGTGAATATGTCTTACATCTGTTCTGCTGAAAGAAATAACTGTAGGTCAATTATCCCCTTGTGTACTAAGTCATGGATATAGTGCATGTGGATCTCTATGTGCTTTGTTCGCTATCTCTGAACTGGATCTCTGTAGAACTTCAGAGTGCTCTGGTTGTCACACCAGATGACGATCAGCCGATGAAACTGAATGCCCAACGCAGTGAGAAAATTTTGTAGCCACATAGCCTGAATGATTATGTTAACTACCCCTTTGTACTCTGCCTCGGCTGAAGAAAGAGAAATAGCAGTCTGCTTCTTGCTTGAACAACAGATAGGCTTGGAACCAAGACTGAGTGAGTAACCAGATGTGGACTTGCGATCAGTTCTATCGCCAACCCATTCAGAATCAGTGAAATCAATGAGATCTAATGTAGAGTATATTTCATAATGAATCCCAAATGTGATGGTGTGTTGTACGTATCGAAGGATACGCTTTGCAACCTTCCAATGTAGCTCATGCGACTCCTACATGAACCTGGAAACTGTGCCAACTGCATAGGAGAGGTCTGGTTTGGAGTGTGTGAGATACAACAAGATCCCCACTATCTGTATGTACAGTGTGATGTCAACCAGTGGAGTGTCCCTACCATCCTCAAGTTTGACTCCTGATAGGAAAGGAGTCGGAGTAGACTTGTAGTCTGTCATGTGAAATCTCTAAAGAAGATATCGTGCATACCTTGCCTGAGACAATTTGATTCCTAATGCATCCTGACTGATCTCAAGTCCAAGGAAGAAATGTAGAAGACCCATTTCCTTCATCAAAAACCTTTCATGTAGAATCATCTTAACTGCAACAATCATTGAAGTTGAGCAACTAGTGATCAACAAATCATCAACATACATAAATAAGAGTAGAAGTGAATCAGTCGTCCTAAGCATGTAGACATTCGGGTCTGATTTACAATGTACAAAGTTCTGTGACAACATGTAGGAGTCCATCTTGTAATACCATTCCCTCGAAGCCTGCTTGAGGCCATAAAGAGACTTCTTCATTCGACAAACCAAAAATGAACCCTGCATAAATCCCTAGGGTTGCTCCATATAGATATCCTCAAAGAGATCACCATGAATAAATGCATTTTTCATGTCCATCTGATGGACTTCCCATCCCTTGGTCATCATAATGGCAAGTGCCAAACTTATGGAATCCATATTCGTTATTGGAGTGAAGGTATCATCATAGTCAATGCCATGCACCTGCTGAAATCCTTTGGCAACAAGCATGGCTTTGTACCTACTAATCTATCCATCTACTGCACTCTTGGTCCTGTAGACCCATCTACACCTACCAAGTTTCCTTCCAGAAGGAAGGGGAACCAGATCCCAAGTTTGGTTCTTGAGGATGGATTTGTACTCCTCCTGCATGGCGGAGTCCCAAAAGGGATTTCCAGCAGCCTCGCCATAAGACTGTGGATCTGAAGACTAGACTAAGAAAAGATACCTAGAGGGCAATGGTTCAGTGGCAGTGAGTGCAATAGGAGGCTCCTAGAAATAAGATCGAGTCCTCCTAGTATCGGTTGGATCACCAACAAGATCCCCTGCATCATGAAGAGTAGTCTGGGCCCACTTGGGCCTCTGCTCTAGCTCTGCATCTACATCTGGATGCACTAACTATGTATCTGATTATACTAAATTTTTATCTGGATCATCTGAATCCTCTAAATTAGAACTCTCGTCTGAAGAAGAGTCGTCATGTGCATGCACATCATCTCGGACAGGTGGAAGAATCAAGGGGTCTGCATGCGACTGCTAAGGTACATGCGAGACACTTTCCTCGAATTGGACAATATGCTCAATGATGAGTCGGTCCGAGGAAATATCAATAAGTCTATATCCCTTCACACCATCAGAATATCCAACAAAGATACACTCTATTCTCTGTGGATCAAGTGCCTTCTTCTTTTTAGAGGGAATATGGGCCCATGCACGTGAACCGAAAATACAAAAGTGGGTCACTTCTTGTTTGAGGCCACTCCAAGCCTCATAGGGGGTCTTATCCTTGACAGATCTATGGGGAGATATTTTTTGGATGTAGGTTGCACAATTAAGTGCTTCAGCCTATAATCTATGTGGAAGAGACTTTGCATGTAGCATGCAAGATGTCATCTCTTTTAGAGATCAATTTTTCCGCTCAATAACTTCGTTTTGTTGTGGAGTATAGGGAACTGTGTGCTACAACTGAATCCCTGCCTCATGAAAAAGATTTTGAATCTCATGGTTGACATACTCTCCCCCATTATCAGTTCGGAGGACTTTGATTTTATTTTCTGACTGTGTCTCAACCAAGGCTTTGAAATATTTGTGGTGTTGAAAGGCCTCTGATTTTTTCCTAAGAAAGTAAATCCATGTGAAATGTGAGAAATCATCAACAAAAATAAGAACATACCTCAATTTGTTGATTGATCGATGCGGAAAAGGGATTATGAGGTCACTATGGATCAGATCTAAAAGAAATGAATCTCTCTGATTCTTTCCTTTGTCGAATTTCTCTTGAGGGTGTTTTCCAAGAACACATCCCTCACAAATTCCTTTGGAGAAATGGATGTCTAGTAGAACATCAACCAATATTTTCTTGCTAATATTTTTCATATATCTTAAATTCAAATGCTCGAACCTTTCGTGCCATATCCTACTTCTTTCATCAACATGGGTAAGCAGTAAAGAAGAATCTGGTTCAATAAATTCAAAAAATGTATACAATCTAGATTGATGATTTACCTCACCGGTAGAAACCCTGGAATTGGTTTGCATTTCATAGATGTCCACTGAATTAGGTGTGAATATGAATTTCTTTCCAGTGTCGGAACTCGTCATCTGATACATGGAGAGAATATTGACGGAAATTTTGGGAACGTGCAACACATTCTCAAAGCTTTCGTTGGTGAGTTCATCCTTCATTTGTCGGTGACCTTGACTAGAGAGTTGTCCCCCATCGGAATAGGAGGAACTTTGCATGCATCCAATGAAGAATAAACTACTTTTGTGGCATCCATGTGATGTGATTCTCCTGAATCTATGATCCAAGCATCGGGAGAGGAGTTGATGGAATCAAGGCATGGATAGAATTGCCTTTCTTGGGATTCTGATCTTCTGGCTTCTTCCTCTTGGAAACCTCGAGGATGCGATCTCCAAGGTTGTTTTGCTAAAGTATTTGATTCATTAGATCTATTTTTTTCCACATGCATGCAGATTATGAATGAAATCCTTTATGATAGTATGTGCATTTCTCCCCTTTTCTTCCCTTTCCACCTTTGGATCCAGAGGCATCGGTTAAGGGTTTTGAGTACCCTTCCTTCTTTGGATTTGCATGAGATTTCCTTTTGTCTTTATATTTATATTTATGACATCAATGGCTTCCATATTTCATAGTAAGTGAATGCACATTTGGGCCTTTGATTTTTCCCATGTTGATGAGCTTGGTTTTCTCTTGTGTCATGGATTCGATAAATTCCTCAAGAGAAGGCATCTTCCAGGTAGCTCCAGAGGTGAATTTTAATGAATGGAATGTGGATACAAAAATGGAGAATTCAGGACCAAGTTTGGAGAGAATGGTGAGAACCATCTGTTTCTCCTCCTTATATTTATCAACCCCACAAACTTTGATTTGTGACAGTAAATCCTTGTATTTTGTAAATAAATCTTGGAGATTATCGAAGCTTTTTGGATCCAATGTGAGAAATTCCACCTCGAGCATGTGTCCCATCATCTCATATTTTTTTCCAAAGAGCCCTGCCAAGGTGGTCCATGCTTCATTGGGGGTTTTACAGGTAGATATGTGAAAAAGGAGATCGGGAGAGATGAGACTGCAAATTGTTATGAATGCTTCATCCATTTGATTTAGATACTTGGATTTTTCTATGGTTGATTTTGGTTCTATCTTTTTATTCGAGGTTAACCTGTACAATCGTGTGGTTTGGAGATGCATGATTATTCTCTCCTTCCATGCAAAGTAATTGTAAGGTGTAAGAATGAATTCTTTTGGGAATTCCATTTTTCCGTTGTCTTCAATCTTTGGTACTTGCAAAAATAATTTGGTGTAGATTTTCTTAGAATTATGTCGGCTATGATACCATGTAAATGTGTTTAACCTACATAGAATATATATATCTATAAAATACCACACACATTTGCAGAGAGAAATTGAGAAAGAATAAGCAAGAGAGAAAGAATGGAAGAATTCTCATTAACCGTAATGAATAATGAATAATGAATAATTTACACATGATATACTCTGTATAACTCAACCTATGCACACTGGAGGATAAGACAATGCACCATAATGGTGGTCTAGAGTGATCTGAAAACACACCAGTAGTTACGGGAGTAAACTACCACCTATTCTAGTCTCTCAAGCAGTTACGGGAGTGAACTTCCACCTAGCTAACTTAACTAGTCTACCAGTCTTCAGTTAATTGATTGAAACAGAGTGAAGTGAGGAGGAGATCAGGGAATCATTGGTAATTTGTTAGTCTGGTGATGATACCAAGGCTAATGCACATTAGCTAGTGATGATCCCAATGTTGCATGGTGACAAAACCAATGCAGCATCTAGACTCCACTCAACCAGTCAAACTGAAGAGAATATTCTTCCTAAAATATAGAAGACTGGATATGACTAATTAACAAGGGAAAACCTTAGGAAAAATAAATCATAGGTGTTTCTGAAGTAACTCCAACACTCTGTACTTCCATGCTCTGAATATTTTTTCTCCTTCCATCTTCTCATCAATGTTGGTGCTGGTAGTCATCCTTCCTGGGAAGATGAAGTTAGTTTTCCCAAACACTTCCAAAAATATGTGGAAAAATCTTATTTTTCAAGCCTTCTCTGATACCATGTTGATTTATTTTTGTTTTTCCAACAGTTAAAGTATTATATTATTTCATTATTATTTAATATGCAAAGGGATCACAACTGAAAGATAGATATCCATAGAAAAATAAGATATATCCTCAGGGAAACCCTCAAGGGGGAGAAAACCCTGCAAACTTTCCTCAGTATAGATTCCTCCAACATGTACAATGTCATACAATGCTCTTTCATGAAATCAAGACCAAAGAGACCTAGACATGAACAAAGAATAGCCTCCTAGATAAGTGTGTACTACTCTCTTGTACTTATATTCAATGAGTGATCAAAATGACTCGATATAACCTCTATTTATACTCTAAAATACCTAAAATACACGACTTATCAATAAACCATTTCACAATTACACTTAGGAATAACCAATACAATTACATTTAGGAATAACTTCCGAAATTACATAAAATATCAACATAAAGGAGATAGGAGATTGGTATATAAAGAAATAGTATACCTATGTCAAGGTATATGGAGCCACAGGGCCACCCCATTTACTTCCCAATTATGTGCTCAAAAAGTTGTTAGCAAGAGAAATCACATACCAAACAATTGAAAAAGGATTCACGACCTACTTATCATAGAAGAACAGGAAGTATTGGTCGATCTTCCCACTGCACATTGGTGGGTATACTCTATCCAATAAGCCGCATGTTGAGAAGGAAGCTGAAGCTTTAAGGGATATATGTTTTTGCACTAGGAGCACAAAAGGACATGATCCTCACAATGTAATATACGACCATATAAAATTCAGTTAAGTTGGCCCAACAAGTTGTTCATGAAACTAACTTTGCAGAAGATATCTTGAGAGGGGATCTCTTTTTCGAATAAGTATTAGACAACATAAAAGTGAACCTACCAAAGAGAAACTCCAGAAAGAAGAAGATGCAGAGAGGGTTGTGGTGAAGGAACAATTTAAAGTGATACTTCATCATGCCAAGGAGAAGAGAGAAGCCAAAGAAAGATAGCAAAAGCAGAAATTTGAGGAGAGATCAACGAAGGTCGATGAAGTAGAGGAGAGATATCAATAGAAAAAAAAGAGCAGAGATGGAAAATAAATAGACCGAACTAGATAAAAAAAAGATAAAGACCAAGTCTCAAAGAAGGATATTGAAGGAAATATGATGATCACTGAAATAGAGACCAAAGCTGAAGCAGATACAGAGCTTGAAAGGAAAATAAAATCAGATGAAGAAAAAAAACGATTAGCTTCTCAAGATGAGGAAGAAAGGAAGAAAGAGGAAGAGGAGAAAAGGAATGCAGCTAAGTCATGGGAGAAAAATAGAAATTGAACAAAGTTGTGATAAAAAACATTGATTCCAGCATAGTCATAGTCCCAATTGAAGAATATACTCCTCTTGCAACTATCCCTAGAAATATCTCCTACACATCTCAAGAACTGGGGTAGATGAAGTCTTAGTAGTTGTAGGTGACTATTATTATAGTCACAATACTAGAGCCATTGAGAAAAGAAAAAATAAAAAGAAAAGGGGAGAAGCAACACTCAAGTGAGAATCCATTGAAAGGAGCATTAAGTGGAAGGCGGGAAAAAATCCAAAATAAAATGCTATACAAACAACATCAGCCCTCAATGCCTTATTTGGTGGAAATGCCATGTCAGTTTATGAAATTGGAGAAGCACTTGACATATCGAGAGCCGGGGTAGTTGAAATTGAAACAACTATGAACACCATCAAGAATGGCTTGGCTAGTGAATTCAATAAGGAAGCCAATACAAGAGAATAGCTACACAGGGAAGAAGTGAAAAAGGAATTGCAACTTTAGGGAAACAAGTTAAGTGTGGAATTTGAACAAAATACTAGAATAAATCATAAGTTACATCAAGAAGAAGTGGAATCTCTCAAGCTTAAACATTCATAAGAAGTGAAACATCTCATTGCCACACATGTAGAAGAACTGAAGAGATTAAAAGTATAACGCTTGGAGATAAGCATATATAAGGAGAAAATAGAAGACAAGGTTTGGCAATTACAACAAGACAATGAACTCTTGAAGAATATTGTAGAAGAAAACCAAAAGGGAACTATTGTCCTGGAGACAGTCAGAGAATAAGCCAATAGTGCCAATGAAGAACTCAGAGGTGTGCAAAAAAGTTTATTTTGTCTATTGAATGAAATCCAAAGGAACAAGGGAGACCACCTTAAGCTAGGTTTGCATATGGAAAGTATAAAGGAAAATTACCAAAAATCTTGAAGTGCATATGACAAGATTATAGACAAGAAATAGGTGTATAATAATCAACCTAGCACCTTGACAGTCTACACAGCTAGGAAAAAGATCAAATACCAAGTACTCTATAATATTGGGAGGTCTATCATAAGTGATATTAAAAGCACTCAGGAAGTAGTAGGTAGATCCTGTAAAAGGCTATGGAGGACATCACATAGCCTACTTGAACAATTTGGGATGGACACCATGGAAAATCTAGAAGAAGCATCACCAACTTAGCTAATGATAGAAGATGTGGAAACTATAAGGAATATCAGCATGAAAGATATTGAATAAAATGAGGTTGATAAAGAAGTTATGGAAACAAAGCTTGTAAATCCAGACAAACTGATCTCATTGGCCAAGGAATTCATGCAACAAACTAAGCATGTCCTGAATATAGAAGTGATAACCCCAATCTGTGACAATGAGATAGATCTCGAAAAAATGCACCTGGGAAGAATAGATACTATCTTGAAGGATTTCAAGCTTTGGAAAGAATATAGAGACAAAATGCAACAACCAAATACCTCTTAGTTATTATATTTTGTAATGAATTTTCATCATTTTGAACACATGTAATTTTGTAAAGTCCCAATGTAGAATTTGAAACAAACTATTGTAATTGTCATCTGACATGATGACAGTTACAGAATGTGAATAGTGTAAGTTTTAAACCTGCGAAGTAAAGCAATGCATATAGATTCTTAACCAATATAGAAATTAATCAATCGCTCATACACAGAGATTTTATACCGGAAACCCTCAACCGGGAAAACCTTTCTTATTTTCATTATATCAAATTTCACCATTTGCCATACAATATATACAATGTTTTTA
>JASDQU010014443.1:3181-15996 GCA_032191745.1 Picea mariana
AAATTATTGAACATTAAATTAAATGGGATTTTGGGAAAGTAAATGACCTAGAAACTCTATATAAAGGAGGGAGGATGTGGATGAGGGATTTCTTTGGTTATGCGTAACGTTACGTTGCAGAATTTCAGACTTGAATGACTCATCTTGTGGGAGTTGGGATATCTATATCAGTGAGGAGTTGTAGCGCGGCCTTGCGAGGCGAGCTCGTAGCTAGTTGTTCTCTAGTTTAGGGTGTGTGGCCCCGTTGCGGCTCGGGGGACTAAGGGGGAAGAAGAGTACCCCTAGCGTTGGCTGGGAGGTACCGGTGAAGCCTCATCAGTCGAAAAGTAGGAGCTACATGGAGCGCGTGGGACAATGACTCAAAGCGAACGTTTTGGGATACGATACGCTTACTTGATTCTTCATGGTAGATTATTATTATACCTTACACTTTCAATTCTGTATTTTTAATTGGGTAAAGAAAATGTTTGACATAGCATTTCAACAGAGAAATTAAATTCCCCTACCCTTAAGCTTGTCGCTTGATTTGTTTCCCTTGGCATTCGGTCCTTGCATGTTGTGACTATCCTTTGGTTTTTGTTAGTTATTCTGAATAGTGGTGCTTTTGGTACTCATCCGTAGGTCATCATTCCATGCCTAAGCAGTTAGCCAGGAGCCAAATCGACAGTTATCACTTCGGTGCACAACGACCTATAGATTCTAATGCTCTACTTTTTTTTGCGTGAATGATGAGCAAAGGATGTGTTTGCCCAGTTGATTTCCCCTTCTTATCTCTGCATTTTGATCTCCACCCTTGCCATGGTCTCTGCATGTTTATCACTTCTGCGCCCTAAATTTTCTTAGCATCTAAAAACTGTGTTTAGTAATCTCTACATTTTATTACCTTCTTAGCTCTGAGTTGGTTGTTCCCTGGTTGATGGTTTTCCTTGCGCCTTTGCGATTGAACACTTTTGCAATTTTGTATCTTTTCTTTCCACGATCCCCTTATATCCTCTGTGTTTAAACTTTTCCTGGCAAATCAAGTCTGCGTCTCTAATTCATTTCCTGGCGAAGTATATCTCTACATTTTCAATACTTCTCCAGGCAATTTAAGTCTGCAATATATATTACATTTCCTAGCAAATTTTCCTATGCATGTTGATATGTTTTAAAGGCAAACTGATCTTGCTCTTTCTTTGTGAATGATTACCCTTGTGTTTTAGACATCGATTTCCTTTTTAAATGTTAAATGACGGATTTTATTTGTTGATTTGTACTTGACATCAGTTAAATGGTTGGTTAAGCATCTACTAGTTAATATCCTTCGTCCATCTTCATTGATAACTTTATGTCTGCATTTTTTAGTTTTTCGGTATTTCCCAGCGTTTTGGTTGGGTGATAATTTACTGCAGAGAGGGATAGTCCCATCTCCCTTACAGGAAAATCTACATATGTCTGGCTTAAAATATTTCTCTGCCTTATGCTCTCAAAAAAACAAAATTGGTGGCCCTCGATCCACCTTCTTTGCATTTTAATTTCACTTCTAAAGTGTGTAGTACCAATCCTTGGCTTGGCTCTTTCACATGGCTCTATCATTCAATTTCACACTACGATTTCATGGACTTTCTCTCAGACTATACATTGCACTCCCCTCACGAAATTTTGGGTGTTTCACACCACAAACCGCACCTTTAATGGCATTGAATTCCAACTCAGATTGATTGTTTTTTTATAGATAAGGAAAACAATGAGTTTACGCTACGACTGACAACAAATGAAATCCTTGGTTTGACTGCATTGTATTGGCAGCGAATCCTATTTTTTCTCTTACTATCGCAAGATCTGCGTTTAATGGAAGCATTTGATCTGTTATGCCATGGATTTCATACATATCTGGTGACTGGGCTTGGATTGCATCTGTGACTGTGTATTAATTGCAAGTTATGGTAGTGAATTAGTTTCTCCTCTACGTAATGGTTGTGTTTCCTTTGTGGAGTTGAAAGATGCTTATTACAATGATTTCCATTTTTAGAAATAGGGATGGACTGACGTGTATATTGACAGTGGTTATAATTAGGTTGTATTCCATGGCTATCAGGTATTAAATGACGACGAAATCATACCTTTAGTAGACAACGTTAACCTATTTTGATAAACGTCATGTCAATTAATTGTTAGAACAACCACATAATGCATGTTTATACAATGATTTTATGTGGACAAAGGCTTATTTAGATAGAGAATTGTCATCCACCTAACATATTCAATAGGTAGCAGAATTGTTGGTTAATTAGCGATGCCCTTAAATTTCAGTGATGAAGGACAACGCTGCATGTGGATGACAACAATTTGTAGGTGAATGTAAGTAAGTATGTAATTATATAGCGTATATTATTCTCGATAGTTTCATTACTAAAGGGATACCAACTACCTCACTCATTACTAATAATAGGAGAGATCAATCTCTACATATTTGAATGAATCCCCTATATCTACCTACATATAAACACGATATAATAATAATATATGTTTAATTTTATGAAAGCTATGAAAGACCTAATAATTACTAATTATGACAATGATTCTTATGTTAAGGATTCATTGGTATTTAGTTTTGTTTGATTTTGAGACTCTAACTTAGAAGTTAATGATTTATGGCATTTTAGTTAATAAACTACACTAGTTTAATTGTTGAAGGTCTTATAGTTTTAGACGAACGATTGATAGTTTAACAATTATTGAGGATCCTGCACCTTGAGCCTTATGTTGAGTAGAAAGGGGTGGTCGATCATCCGAGTTTCACCTTAGAGGTTTCCTTGTAGGAAAAAATAATCCTCTAGTTATCCACACAATTTAATTCAGGTGTTATCATCTTTCATCTTGTCGATCTGTTGCTTAGGGTGTAGGTGTAGTACTCTTGTCAGTAACTCGTCTACTGGTGATTTGGATTCTTCTAGAGTCCTTGGTCCAGATAGGTTAGGTAGTGCCAGGGTTATCACTGCACTTATCACCTGGGGATGGCATGAGTCCTAATGAGGGGATCATGGTACGCCCTATTAGATAGAGGCGAACGATAACTTGGCTGGAGTCTGTGCCCTCTATGGGAGTGTTGTTGATCATTGTAAGTTGTTATTGGCTCATGGGATGAACGGCTTCATGCATTGGGTTGTGCACCTTATAGGTTCTATTTATCTGGACATCGAGGTCGTTGTGTTGGGATGGGGATGTTATCCCTTAGCTTGTATATGTGGTCATGTTCGTGTCAGGCGGGTAGTCATTCTTCTTGATGTTTTATGCACGTTTCACCCAGTTTCTCTTGTGCCAGTGTGTGGTGTCATAGTTTTATTTTGCCTCTTCTACGAGTGTGTTGCTCTCCATCAGATGATTTTTTTAGCTATAATCATTATTGTTGTTCTTCTTAAAAATAAATAAAATAATCGTTTTTAGCTTCGCATGTAGTCGTAACGATTGGGGTCGTTACATAGAGTTTAGATGTCTTTTTTTTGTTTTGTATCTCTGGTTCATGACTAACCATATTCCTTGACCCATCATATCATTTCCTCAGTAGTCTTCTTCTTGTATTTCTCATGTTTACATTACTTCTCCACTGTCTCATAGAGAGCAAGATTCGGCTTGGTTTTTTCTTAGAAATGGTCCTGATAGAACTATTATTCTTCCTTCTCTTATTTGTTTTCCTTGGATATATGTTCTTCCTTCTTCGCATGGCTTGTTGTCTCCTAGTGCATGATTCTTTTTCATTGCTTGTCTTTTCCCCTTTCCTAGTTCACATCATCCTGGGAGAGGGTGTCATTTCCTTTATGGTTGGTTTTCCTTGCATATTGTTGGTGCTTGTTATTTATGTCATCCATTATGGATGTGCGTGAGTCTTAAATGTTACTACTAGGTTTTTAATGGAGTGACTCTACCAACTGGTACCCTTATACTATCAACATTACGTCTGTACATATATTTTAGGAGACTATTCTACATGTAGGTCAACTTTGACTCCTTTGTTGAATCGTGAAGATCCAAAAAAATGAGTTGTCCCTCAAATTGTTTCTTCTATTAGAACCTCCATTCATCATGCACCTCAAGTCCTTTCCTCCTAAGACCATTATTTCTCTCTATGGTGTTGGAGCCATCATACCATGATGGATTTGACTAATGGAGTTCTAGGTCGTACATTTGCATAAAACCATAATGTACTTCATGCATCTCTTAATAATGAGATTTTTTCTATGGGCGGTGTCATATCCTTTCCTAATAATGATTTTCTTATTTATAACATCTCCACTATAATTAATTCTTAATGTAGATATAATATGTGGCTACGACCAAGAGATATAGTATGTGAATTGTATTTCTATGTTTTACTAATAAAAAGTGATGTCAGCTGCTAAGAGGACATAGAAAACGATGGGGGATGGATTAATCCACAAGAGAGGGGAGGGTCTAAAAGAATGGTCAAGAGGGGTGGAAGGGGGAATTACCCGTGTATATTGATTCAACCTATTTTTCCTAAATTGGATATTAGTATATGAAACTTCTAATTTCTAATTGAGTGCTCCCAAAGCCAATATTTGAATAAATGTAAGATGGTGGGTGTGAGTGGTCACACCCCATATTTATTTTGCATATGGGATATGAGTACAATCATCTTGGGGAAGTGTGTGAGTCAAGCAAGTAAGCCAAAGAGAGGAAAATCCTATGTGTAACAACAATAGTTTTTCATTATTCATTTTTGTGCATGAACAACAACTAGAGAGGAAGAAAGAGAGTTGGGAGCTGGAACAACCATGGAGGGAAAATTAGAGAGCATGTTGGAGTGTTTCTGGATAGTATTTGGTGTTGGAGACTAAGGAGATAAGTTTTCAAGCATGAAGAGTGAACTCTTGTGTGAGTTCAACTGAAACAACAAGTGTTTGTTGTAGATGTTAGTAGTTCTTCTTGGAAGTGAGCTCCATTGAGTTTCCCAGCTCAAATATTCATAATTACATGTTCCATAGAGACCTTGATAAATGAGCGGGATTTTTGAGGGACTAAGATCACTGAAGTGGTACATTCCTTGGGTTGGGAAGGTAGAGAGGAAGAGAGCTAGTGGAAAATCGAGATAGATGTAGGAGAATACCTATGGGTTGTTAGCTTTATGAGTTGTAAGTGGACAGAGAGAGACCACCCTATTTTATGGATTTCTAGCCTCAGCTCAGCGGTGACTTTTTATTGATATTTGGAAAAAAAATTATATGGTTGGGTGGAACATCTGTCCCAAGTTGTTGGCTAAACAACTATTTATAAAAGATAAGTGTTTTATCTTGCTTCTATTGAATTATGAGTTTATTTGTTTTGCATGAACTCTGTGTATTTGGGAATGATTTATGTGTTTTTGCAATTAAGTTTAATAGATGAATTTCATGTTGATCCCCCCCAGGGGCAGCTCAATTGGCAAGTGTTGTGAATATGAAGTTCCATGAGGTTCTGTGTTCAAATCCCCCCGACGAACAATATGTGTTGCGTAACAGGCATTGTGGGAACACCTGGAAGTTATAGTGGTAGCATTTGGATAACACGAGAACGTGCCCAACTAGTTGTTGATTTCAAAAAAAAAGAAGAAGAAGAAGATGAATTTCATGTGTGTTTTAAATGGATACAGATTCATGTAATTAATTGTAACAAATAATAGCTAAATTTGGTTTTAATTCACAGCTTAAAGCTACAGGAAATTAATTTAGTTATCTGTAAATTTTGATTTTTATGAGTATTCTGCATCGTAATTTTCTTCAGGTGGGATGGGGTATGTTACATTATTACCTACCTTTTCATCCATGTGTCTCCCAATTTGTGTGATCTATTTCTTTATGATTACTCTCTATATAATGAGTGGCTTACTAGGGATTGAGGTAAGGGGATGTCATGCTAACGATCATGATCCTTTCCTCCTCTCTTTGATTATCCATACCTTTGATGTCCTTATACTCCATTCTTAGTCGGTTGGATTGTAGTGTGTCCCATTGTTTCTGAGTTTGCATGGATAGTTTTTCATTGGTCATCTTATCCTCCTACCTATTTTCCTATCTGAAAACATATTGGAGTATGAGGTTCATACTAGAGTGAAAAAATGTTGTGACTTGAATGAGCTTGGACGACATGCAACAATTATTTGAAACCTAATCAAGATCATACATATTCTATATTTGCGTAATATCTTGTATTATCATTTCTTAATCTCATTATGGTATGACATTTTCATATTCAAAGTTGTGGGCTATTTGGATTCCTTTCACTAGGATTTGCAATTATGTGGCATTCCTAGTGTGTGACCCAAGAGAATTTAAAATATTTTTTATATCACTCTCCTTCATCTCTGAAATCCCCTCCTACATCAACAGGTCCTCGATTCCCTTTAGATTTCAATCAAAACTCAACTTTATAATACAAGTGGGGGTAAGGAGAACATGTTTGCTAAGAGATTCATTGATTTTGGAATGTGTTGGATTAATGACATTGTACACTTGTTGAATTAAATTTTCTCATCACTACTAAATTGCATTGATATATTCTCAAATATTGGCTTTGGTGATATACCATACCTCGTTCATGATTTTCTTTTGTTTCCTACAAGCCCCATGGTTTCTTTCCTTCCATACGTTCCATCGTAGAAATACAATAAATATGTTCCATAGTCTTCTTATGATTGCATTTTGAATTCCATGGTGATTTGTAGTATATGTCCAATAAATCCATCCAATTGTGTGAAGATTGCTACCACTTTGTCCCACAATTGTGACATCACTCCACATGCATTGAAGTGGTGGTAAGTTGTTTGTTTTGATCTCTGCATGGGGTCTCCACTTACTGAACCTTATGACATAACACGTGCATTCACGAGATATTAAATAATACTTATAATTTCACTAGATATTCATAAATATCTGTCAAAATCTTTTTGTTGAACCCCCCTCCCAATACGTCTTTCCAATTAGAAAAACTCATTTTTTACTGTATATCCCTTACTTTTACGAGATACCTCTTTTTATATGCCACAATACTTATTAAAACCCCTTGTACCGACATCCTCCCCAAATACCTATAATATATTTACTCTATTTTTCAAAATTTTAAAACCTCCTTTATGAATGAATGTGCCCCATAGCTCTTTTGAAATTGTAACACATTGGTGGTCCATATCAATTCCCAAATTTTAATGATGATTTTTTTTCTAAAAATAATATAGTAATTATTAGAATAGATTCTTCCACTCAATGGTTTTATCTCACATTAAAAAACGTGTAACTACAAATCTATGTGTTTGTTACCTTCATCTCATTAATATGATTGTTGATTTTTTATTAAATTATTTAATTTATTAATACAATATTTTATTTTCCTAAAACCATATTTTATTTTCCATTAGGTACATACATCAATAAACCGCTTTTAGGATTTGTGTTAACAATGTATATTTGTAAATTATTTTTCATTTCGATTTGTATTATTAGTTTTAATTTGATGTCTATATTTAAAAAGAAATTACTTTTTTATTATTACCATTAAAATAATATTAAAGGTAATATTTATTTTAATAAGATGTTAATGTTTACATATAATATAAATATGTATGATATAATGGAATCGACTCTAATTTTTACTAGGATTTTCCATTAATTTATTAAGTATTGAATGCGAGTATTAAAATATAAATATGTATGATATATTATAACTATGTATAATTATTAAAATATAAATATGTATGATATATTATAAATATGTCTAATAACATGAGGGATTATAGTGATTGATAATCTGTTGATTTCATATTAGTTTGTGTTTTGAGTATAAATTTTTGCATAATTTCTATTGTTCGAACTAAAAACGTTATTTTTTATATAATAAAAAAAAACTTATATGTCATGATTTTATTGGAGCATAGATTTGAAGTCTTATTGCCATCTTCGCTATTCCCAATGATTTAAATGTTAACATATCCAAAGTTTTAATCATCTACTTTCTTTTCGAATTTTTATTATTTTTATTTAAATGTTTAGATATCCAAAGTTTTGAGCATCTAGAGTCAATTTTATTATTAGTTGACTTCATATTAGTTTGTCCTTTAACTATAAATTTTTTGCATAATATATATTGTTAGAACTATTATTATTATTATTATTAAGTACTTAAAGAGGCATCTTTATTATTAAGTACGTACACAATCCTGACACACTGCATTCTTTTTTAAATGTTTACATAGCACGAGGCCCTTAAACAATTCTGACAGCTATAAATGTTTAACTAATCGACGTGAAAGCCTTAAATTTTTACTTAACAGACCTATCACAATACATTTTCCTTCATTTTTTTGATACAATCTTGTTTGCAGTGAATTTGGGAAATATTGTTCTCCATTGGCATTACTGGTTCACTGGTTGTTGATTGCTCGTTGGTTCGATGGATGTTGTTTATTGTTGTTTTCTTGAACTTTTCAAAGTTGAGCTCCTACAGACACAGTTGGACCTCTTGGTTCTTCCTCACTGGTTTGTTGTTTGTTGCTTACTCTTGTTTTCTTCAATTTTGCAAGGCTGAAGTCCTGCACCTGTACCTCGATCTGTTCTTGCACTTTGCAGGGTTGAAATCCTGCACCCTTGATTTCTTCAACTTTGCGAGGTTGGTGTCCTACATACGCAATTGGACATGTTGTTGTAGTTTGCAGGGTTGAGATTCTGCACCCGCAATTGGAACTTTTCTTCTGTCATTCCCCATTCACGAGTAAGTTTCAATGATATGGTTTCATTCCTATTCATTGTTTGTTGTTTACTATTTGCAGTTTGCAGGTAAGAATTTTCAATACTAGGAAGTCTTGAAAATCAAAATAAATGTAAAAAAAAAAAAACTTGAAATAATACTTGAGTGAAAATTCTCTTGCAGAACATCCTTATAAGTGACTACTAGGACCAAAGAAAGAGGAGTGTATTTCTATCCCTGAAAAGTGTTGAACAAGAAAGCTTGTCGCCTTTGAATTTCAATGTTGAATAAAGAACCCACCTCTCTCATAGCCATAGCGACATATAAAAAAGAAAATGGGATGTTCTCCTCATATTTATGTTCCTGAAACCATATGTTTAGTGCATTTTTCCAGGTTGTTCCCTTCCAATCACATATGCCCACTTTCATGTACTGGACATCATACCATAGCTCTTTCGAAAATGGAAATTCAAAGTGATTTGCCAAAAAATCCCTTTTCATTGTGGAGTAAGAATCTACGAGGACCTTGCCATCCCATCTTTGCAGGTTATGACACAAAAGTATTTTATTCTATGAGGCAAAACCAAATGTAGTTGTTGGTTTTATGTTGGACTTTGGGTGTTCCAGAGAATATTCCATCACCATTTTTAGATATGAACCTCATCTTGTGGAAATGATTCTTTGTAACATGAATGGGCAGTTCACTGATCTGTCTCGGACTAAGTTTCCCAGTGCCCAATTTTAGAATATCTTCTTCATCTTGTAAGATAATTGGAACATCTTATAATATCTTCTTCATGTTGTAAGATAATTAAAACCTTAATAAGGTGTGCTATGTGTTGGTTTTGTTCCTGTGGTAAAAGACAATAATGCCTAGTTCTTCCACTTTTGTTTATCCGATAGACCATCTATGTGATTTTTCTGAGTGGGAGACATAAAAAAGTTGTTTCATATATGTTTAGTGTTGATTTATAAAGAGTTGGGATAAAAATAAATGATGAATAGGATTGTAAATCTCTATAAAATGGCTAGTGAAACTCTTATAAGATGCACACCTAGAATAAGTTAAAAAATTATATGTCTTAAATATTTAGTCTTTGTACTGAGAAAATTTATAGTCTTTGTAATGAAAAAAATAATTTCAATGTGGGCCATAAATAAAATATTACTATGTCCAGACATATATAACAATTGAAATTTGACACATGGAATTTTAAAAAGTATTTTAAAATCCACCTTAAGTCAAATAAATTTATATCAACTTTATATAGAGAGAGTAATTGAAAGTAAAAAATTTATTATTTTGCACATAGGTTATTTGTATGTCTCCATATGAAGGACATGAGTCATTCCTTCACGATCATGCTAGACACCAAATTGGTGCACGAGACCCCATTGTTTATGGGAGAAGAGACCCCCATGCACACCCTATCCCCCTCTAGATTTGAACTTGTGACCTCCAATAAAAAAAATATTTCAATATGTATCTTATGTAAAAAATTCTCTCTCTCTCTCTCTCTCTCTCACACACACACACACACACACACACACATTGTGTCAAAAGGAGTTTTCTGAGTATCATGGTTAAAAATAATATTATTTAAAAAAAATTGTTTCAATGTACACCCTAAAAGATATATTTCAATATCGATCTTAAGTAAAAAATATAATATCAGTTGTATATAGAGATAAAAATAGATAGAGGGAGAGTGCAAGAACTTGGTGGACGAAAAGTGGCAATGGCATGAATAAGAACACACACTCGCAAGAACACATGCACATTCTTAGGGACACATACAGGTTCCTATACATATAGGTTTGGATATGGTCAAACCTCCATGTAGATTTCCACAGAGGTTTAGTGAAAAAATTGCATCTGCAGTCTTAAGAGCATGTGCATGGTTTTACAAATAAAAATATTTTAAGGGCCCGAGTGTGATTTGTGCCCAAATTGTGCTCCCACATATCTCATTGGGAAAAGATAGTGGAGATAGAGAATAGGAAGAAAGGGAGAAGACGCTTAGCGTTTCCGGGTATGTTACATTTTTCTTAATTTTAATCCTATTTAGTCATTCGAATTTAGTAATTTCCTTGCAATAATCTAAATTTAAAAAAAAAATAAAAATTTGTATTTTAAATAAAAAAGGAAACTAATTTACATGCCACGTGTTTTAAATTGCAAAATATATAATGCAATGGAACCCCAAGACAATTTAAACCCCTAAAATAAAACCAAGAAGATCAAAACCCCAAGCCACCACCACCACACAATGTAAACATTGAAATGGATGACGATTTGGTTATATTACGAACCCTTGAGGAAGAATTAAGGGACAATAGAGAACCTAGAAGAGTATCCTTGGCCACTTATTTGGACACCATTGTGCAATCCATTGCAGGTTCCCAAGGAAAATTGACCTCTATTTCTGATTATAGGCCACGAGTTTATGAGTACTATAGCACTGGTTTGGACAGAAACCAAGTCAAAGCATTGGGCATTTCAAAATAACAAATATTGTTTATTTTTAGGGATCATATAAATGGAAAAGAACTACTATTGAATAGGAAACACATCTCCATTGACTGGTTCATCCATCCCCAGATTAGTCAAAATTTGATGGATAGGTGTTACATGGTTTTTGATAAACCTCCCTTCAATAACAAGGAGATGCCCTTATATTTTTTGAGAAAATTATCGGTTGATTTTTTTATGGGTAATCATTTTGACTACTTTGACATTCGTGACTTCCATGGAGTGGTTTGAGGGTCCACACGGGACAGATAACATGCCAGGAGTGACCCCACGTTAGGTCCCTGTCCCCCTAGGTGAAGTCCTAACCCCCATACCCAACATCCTCTTGTTCCAGGAAAACTGCAACAAGTACAACTGGCAATATCCTCTTTGACTCGTAGCCTATTGCAACATAGTAGATTTGTTGCGATATATTAGTAGGAGGTCCCTTCCAATTACATTGATAGAGGAGTTGGATCCTCAACATGCACATGAGACTAGAATGAGGAGAGGGAACATGGAAATAATAGTCATCCATGTGAAACTAATAGATGCTTGAGTTGTGGGAAGACATGCTATGGACCTATAGATCCAAGTGTATAGCATAGATTCATGGAGGAGGTTAGTATATTAACCCCCTCTATGTTCTTCATCTTTATTTATTTATTTTTTATTTTGTGTATTTATATAGATACTAGATTGTATGTTGTTTTGTAGTTGTTGCTTCCCAACAACAAACCCTCTACGTCTATGGATGCATCAGTTCCTAGTATATGGGAAATATGTTTATTGGGTGCATCGTACACACAAGTATTTATTACAATTCATATATTCAACATATTCATTTCTTTATTTTATCAAATCCTCAAACTTTTTATATGTTCTCTAGTTTCTACCAGATTTGGCACTAGGAGATGTCGAGGATTGTCCATCTAGGATGGAAAAATCAGCAACATCATATGTATCATGTGTAAAGTGAAATATCGTATAATTCTCAAATTGTTTGTGTTTATGTTTTTGAATTTTACTATTTGGTACCAATAGTTCAATTTTATTAATGTGTATGTAGGTCACTGATATTTTTTTTTTCTATAGTAGTATTGCACCCACTGGACACCTGGGCGTTGCTTCTGGGTTTCCTTTTGCTAGGCCTAGGGTGTTCGAATTACTTGTACAACCTATGAGGGTCCATCACATCCCACCTATGTACCACCCACCCCCACCACTACTTTCATCCCCATCGACACTAATAATGGGGAATATAGTGAGAGTGAGGCTAAGAATGAGAGATAGAAATTTAAAGAGAGATATTTAAAAAGATAAATTGGGGGAGATTAGAGGAGAGAGAGGGAGGGGGATATAGTGAGAGTGAGACTAACAATCAGAGAGAGAAATTGGTGGTCGATGTAGGATATAAGGAGAGGGGAAATAGTGGTAGGGAGGGGGAGAGATATAAGGAGGAGGGGGGTACATAGACAATGTGTGAGTGTGAGATGGCGAGAAGAGAAATAAAGAGAGGGGGGATAAAAGAGGAGTGTTTGAGTGTGTGAGAGGGAGGGAGAGGGAGACAAAAAGAGTAGGTAGAGAG
>JASDQU010014443.1:23110-72129 GCA_032191745.1 Picea mariana
GGAGAAAGGGGTGATAGAGAGAGAGAGAGAGAAAGAGGTGGGGAATAGAGAGGGAGTGGGTGTGAGAGTCTAAGGCATGTCAAGGTAAGGTCTATCTATAGGTATTTTCATGCCTTGTGATGTCTAAATATTTCCATGTCTAGGTCCTACCATGTATAGGAGTGTGAGGGAGAGAGAGGGAGACAGACATGGGGGGTAGAGAGGGAGAGTGAGAGTGATAGAGAGAGGGGGGGTAGATGTAGGAGAGGGAGGAAAAATATAGAGAAGGAATGAAATGATTTTTAGGAGAACTCACACATTCTTGGAGCGTGTGTGTGATTTTTTGAATTTAAATTTTTTGGGTGGGATTCCAATGTGTATGCTGACGTAGTTGGCTTAGACATAGGTTCAAGATGACAAACCTAGTGGTTTGGTGTGCAAATTCATAAAAACCTACATTTTTGTGAATACCCCTCTATATCTCTATATTTGGCGTTATTTTTCTATAAGCTAAACAATTCAATTGTTCAAGAAATTATAGACATAGATAGAGTAGGCTATGTAGATTTCAAATATATAATTTTTTTTTAAATTATTATTGTTTACTAATTTTAATCTATTTTTATCTTTACGTGTATCAAAATCCTAGAATACATACCTCTCTTATTTATGCTATAATTTTTTCTCAACTTAACCATTTCTCAAATGAGTTATATGTGGCACAAGATGAGACTGATACCTACCATGTGAAAATAAATAAAATTGTTTTGATTATTTTAAGACCCTTTTAGCTTTTTGGAACAAAAAACATTGTAATTCGAGGCATATGTTGGCTTTGGTAATTTCAAAAAAATAAAAAATTAATATAAAAAATTTCCAAAAAATACAAGGCATAAGAAAAATGGTTTCTCTACAAGTATACAAGTTTTTGGAATGAAATTTCATTGTTAAGACACTCAACACTTGCACGAAAGAAAACATATACCTTATATTTTGTTGGAAAAATAAGATACCACTTTTAGAAAAAATCAAATTTTACCTAGTTATTCACAATGTCTATGAATAAAAGTTGTGTATTGGAAAAGCTAATTCAATTTCCTACATTATTGAAATTCATTGTAAAAGTACCTTGAGTAATCCCTCCAAGTTAAAATATTGTTGTTTTTCCTCGTTTTCATTGCCACTAACACGTTAGGATGGACCATCATTAGCTTGCACTCACCCTAGAGTAATTGAAAGTAAAAAAAATACGATTTTGTTAATACATGATTTTTTCTTTTCTACATGCTTAATTCCTTAAATGTTAGAGTTGACACATGACATTTCAAAAAATAATAATAAGAAAATAATAATTTCAATATGAGTCACAAATAAAGAATTTCTATGTCCATGTATTTTAATATTATATATATATATATCAATTGAAAATTAACTAGTGGCATTTAAAAAATAAATTTAACATCCACCTTAAGTAAAATATTTTATATCAGAATTATATAGAGAAACCATAATTGAAAGTAAGAAATCATTTATCCTCACATAGATGTTTTTTACTTCTCCATATGAGGTAAATGTGTAATTCCTTCAATGCTTAATATTGAATTAACACATGTGATTTAAAAAAATTATGTAAATATTTCAATATCAACATTTTTGTATATATATAAGAACCATCTTAACTTAGGATTTATCATGCAGAAAAGGACATCAAATTCTGCTAGATCCATTTTTTTTAGAGCACAAAAATTCAATAATTGTTTTAGTCTAGAAGGATTTGATTCATATGTATGTTTGATAGATCCATAGTTAAGATGGATCTATGTTGGAGGTTAAAACGTTTCCATTGTTTTTAGAGCACAAAAATTCAAGAATTGTTTTCGTCTAGAAGGATTTGATTCCTATATATGTTTGATAGATCCATAGTTAAGATGGATCTATGTTGGAGGTTAAAATGTTTGAATGGTTGGTTGATTGTGAGAGAGATGTGCAATTCCTTCTATACTCAACATGGAGTTACACATGAGAAACAACTAAGAATCATCAAGAACAACAACAACTTGGAGGTAGTAACTTCATACAAATATCTTGGAATCAATATTTCCCCATTTAGAGCATGGCTATGACTAGATAACTAATGTATACGAACAAGTTAAACAACATGGAAAAGAAGAGGCTTCCTGGGCCATAACCACCTTTCACTCAAGCAGGGATGGCATAAAGATGCCTAGCCTTGGCTAAGCCATTGGGGAATCATGCACTAGAGGAATAACCATACTATTAAAAATAACATTAAATCAAAATTTAAGGAGAAGATGTGGTGTGACACAATGTTCAAGGAAAAAAAGAAAGTTAAGGTACTATAAGGAGGTAATCAACCCTAATGTAGAAGATCAAAATTCTCTCTTTATATTGTGAAGTGTAAAGAAAAAAATAAATATTGCTAAGATAAGAAAAAATTGTAATGAGCTCCATTGAAGATGAAAAGCATTTTCTCTTAGATTGTCCAGACTATACCCAGATCTTAATTCTTTTCGAGCATAGAAACAAGATTCTAAAGACTTGCAAGTAATCCCTTAGCCTCTTAAGGTATGATACACCAACACCAAAGTGGTGTATGAGGACCCCTTGTTTGTGGGAGAAGGGACCGCCTCAAGTCTACCCAAGTATACATACCCTACCCCCCTCTAGATTTGAACATGTGATCTTAAAGGAGGAAACACATGTTCTTAACCATTATGGCCACCCACTTTATATAGAGAGGAAGATAGAGTAATTGAAAGTAAAAACAATTAATAGTTGGTTTCTACTTTAGTAATTCCTTGAATTGTGAAGTTGACATGTCCTATTTAAAAAAATGTAATTTAATAAACAATAATTTCAATGTGCACTATATATATATATATATATATATATATATATAAAGAATCAATGTAGATCCTTCATAACTCAAGATTTATCATGTATAAAGAGGCATCAAATTCATAGAAATACAAGTTTTTTTCAATTAAAAAACTTCAAAAAATATTTGTACAGCCGTAGGATATATCCCAACTTATATACCAACACAATCCAACAGTATATATACCATCAACGGCAGTCTTAAAGACTCTATAGTAGGCTGCATATTGATCGCCAGATTTTAGCGTATAACTTAAAAATCATAATGCATTAATGATATCACAATTTGCTTATGAGAGGATCCGTACGCCCCTTCAGTTAGACGAAATTGTTTCTTAACGACTCATTTCAATGCTTTCATTATTGAACTTCGAATGTATCATTCGAATTCTCCTGTGACGTTTGACGAAGGACACAACGGAAAAAATAATGGCACGGCTCTGTGCTAGGTGGGGACTCTCAACATGGTTCAGGTTCTTTGTACGTAAACTGGTGTAAAATGGAGACGTTGTGTTACTCAAAAACCCGACCTAGCTCGTGATATCCAGTAAATGCAGTCGGTTTGCCCATTTTTTTATACGGATCCCTTTATTCTTTTATTCTTTTAAGTGTATTAGGTGAAACTAGACATACTGATTTAAAAGACCGGTTTCATGAGAAAAGGATAGAAAGTGATTAGCTGAACGATCAATTACCAACAATCATGAACCGTAACGTGTAGAGATTATTCATAACAATGATTAAAATTAATAAAAATTATTTAATATTAATTTAAAAAAATCAATAATAATAACAATAATAAATTTAATTTAATAAAAAAAAGATGGATCTAATTTCAAATTGGAAGTGGGAATAAGACCATTATTTTTATCTTATCTTATTTTATTTATTTATCATTATTGAGTGTTTTTTAAATCTGAATATCTATAAGATCTTCTCTTCAAAATGTACCATAAATTCATATCCATAAGGGAATTAACCACTATGCTAAAACCAATAAATATTTTAATTAAATATGTTGTAGTCAATTTTTATTTAGTTGGTTATATTTTAAATTCTTATGATTAAGAATAATATATTTGAACAAGCGATGTTAATTTACCATGCAGAAAAGTTCTTTTATTTGAACATTTTTATGTAGAATATTTGTTAATTAAAAATAAAAATATTTAGATTTAAAATTATTATTTCGCTTCTGCCATTACTTAATATATTATTATGCAATAATCCATTTTTCCTTATAGATAAGAGATATCCAAAAAAAAAACTCATCAATATTAAGAGTTGATGTGTTTCATGTCCTCTCTCATCACCCCTTGATTTTAATGCCCTAGATGATCTTAAATAGTTCTTTCTTAAACCAATGGCTAAGAAACACCAAAAAAAATACTTAGCTTCTACCATCACCTATAATATCATTTTGCAATATTCTATCTTCCCTTAGTTTGATTTCCATAATTTAGATTAAAGTATATGCCCATAATTGTGATACAATTATGTTAAGTTAAAGTTTTTGGATTTTCTTTATAAGTTTGGGTGAAAAGTAAACGAAATTTTAAATTTAATATTTTTATTTTTATTTTTCAAAAATTAAAATTATATTAATTATTTTAACTTTTAGTTATATGTTTTTCTAAAATTATATACATAATTATTATAATTTTTTTTAAGAAATTTAAAATAATTTAATTTTTCCAAATAAATATGTTTTTTTACTAGGTTATATATTTTTATCATGAACAAAATATTACAGCCATCCTACCATGTGCCCTACCATTTATGAAACCAGTCTATAAGGTGGTAAGAGAAAAAACAATGTGAACATGTTGTCAATAGATTTTTTTTATCTTCATGCCTTCATTTCAAATAACTAGTTGCCTATATCTATAGCAAACTAACTTTTGATGAGACATATATTCAACATGAAAGCATTCAAAAAACCTACTTGTGCATTTTACCGTTAATATTGGGATTTCCGGCTTGGTTCCTCTGCTTTGGCACAAGGATTGTTCTCATCATTCTAATGTGTGTCTTCCTTGATTTTGATGGGATTTGCTGGTCCTCCTCTGTTGCTTTGTTTGTTGGGCTTATTTTCTTATGCTCATTTCCCTATAATTTGGGATCTTGGCTTCAGAAAGCATACCTAAAATGAGTATCGACCCAAGGCTTTGACTTTCTTATCTATTTGCATAATCCTATTCTCCATCTGATCCATTTTAGCTATAAAATGTAGTTAAGTTGAATCTCTAGTAGAGTTTAACATCCTGATCTTGTGCACACTGCGCGAACTTATTCCTTCAGGACACTTGCTTGCAAGCGATCCAGATTATTATACTAATGGTCGTTGATTAAGATTATGAGGCATTATGGATGTGATTATATGTTATTTTGTTGTATTGACTTAGATAGACATTATTGACTCGGTTCTCCTGAGTGTGCAGGATTTCGGACCTCGAGGATGCAGAGGCATCGATGAAAACCTTGGACTCCGGATCGAGTCACGGAGTGGACTATTGGGGTTTGATTGTTCTATATATGAATTATGTGCATATGACTAGATGTTATGATTACGGATATTATTCTTACATGATACGTTGATGATGTAGGTCGACGATAGCTTGTCGACCTGACTCACATGTGGAGTAGAGGGGTCACACACGACTACCAGAGACGTTGAGGGAGAGGTGAGGACAACAACCATGCCATAGCCTACTAGCACTGCCGCCATGGCTCGAACTGTAGTATAACGACTACCTAGTTCGAGAAGACCCATTATGCCATGAGGGAAGACTGCAATAGTCGCTCATGATGTTTCTAAGGGGTGCACAATAAGGCAAGCGCCTTATTCCTTAGAGACCCTTAGTCTCCCACAAGATCACCTGGTAAAGTATTGACTCCAGGGGTTTTTGATGTCTAGCAAGTTAGCCAAGACGCGAGTGGCACCCTTTGAGCATGTAGTACATCCTGAAGGGCACATCGAGCAAGAAAATGGGAAAGAGGCAAGTTGTACCCTTGAAGCACGTAGTGCGTCCTAAATGGCATGTCGCGCAAGGGAAACAGAATGAAGCCAGTGGCACCCTTGGAGAACCTAGTGTGTTTTGAAGGGCACGTCACGTTGTTAAATAATAAATGAATAAACCTAGATGTCCTTAGAATGAATAATGTGATAATAAAGATTTAAAAACAATTTCCCTAATAAAATGTCGCCCAGCCTCGAAAATTAAAATCTAGGTCTAAAGTAATACTTCTGGTAAAAACAAAAATAATAATAATCATCTTTAAACATGTGATGAAAAGGGGGTAAGAAACTTGATTAAATTATTAAAATCAAATTGTTGAGGGATTTAAAAATTTAAAAGTGAAATGATTGTTTTGTTACACATGATAATTAAAATTTATTAATTAAAAAAAAGACAAGAGGGGAAAAAGGATAATTTTCTACACTTACTAATTTGAGTTTTAAATGAAAAGGGAAAGAGGGAAATTTAAAAGAATTAGGAAACTAGGAAAAAACGGGAAACATAAAGAGAAAGGGAAACGTAAGGAAAAAGCATAAAGACTAACTTAGTAACATATTTTGCATTTAAGATCTTTCTAAATTCAACTCAACTAGTGAATTAGTAAGGGGGTAAGTCATTAAATTGTGTAAGGGAATATGGGGACAGCTAGGAGCAATTCTAGGAATGCTTTTAGGTGGGTGAGGAAAATAGGAGTAATTATTTAATTAATGAAATTAATTTATTGTGCAATGAAAGGGATGGGTGACACATGTATGGGGAGGATTTTTATGAATTAAATTATTAAATGTTAAATTAAATGGGATTTTGGGAAAGAAAATGACCTAGAAACTCTATATAAAGGAGGAAGGAGGAGGATGATGGATATCTTCTATTATGTGTAATGTTACGCTATAGAATTTCAGTCTTGACTGACTTAGCTTGTGGGATTTGGGATACCCAACTCAGTGAGGAATGGTAGCTTGGCCTTGCGAGGTGAGCTAGGATCTAGTTGTTCTCTAGTTTAGGGTGCATGGCCCCTTTGCGGCTCGAGGGGGATAAGGAGGAAGAAGAGTACCCCTAGCTTTGGATGGGAGGTATCAGTGAAGTCTCATCGGTCAGCAAGAAGGAGCTGCATGGAGCGCACGAGACAATGACTCAAAGAGGACGTTTTGGGGTATGGTACGCTTACTTGATTCTGCATGGTAGATTATTATTATACCTTACGCTTTCAATTATGTATTTTTAATTGGGTAAAGAAAATGTTTGACTTAGNCCCATAGCCTTAATCTTGGTGCTTGACTTGTTCCCCTTGTCATTCGGTCCCTGGATGTTGTGACTGTCCTTCGGTTTTGTTGATTGTTGAGAAGAGTGGTGTTTTTCGTCCTCATCCCTAGTTCATCATTCCATGCCTAAGTAGTTCGCCAAGAGACGAATCGAGGGTCATCACTTTGGTGCACATCGAGCTATAGATTCTCATACCCTACTTTTCTATGCGTGGATGATGAGCGAAGGATGTGTTTGCCCAGTTGTTTACCCCTTATTATCTCTGTGTTTTGATCTCTGCCCTTGCCATGGTCTCTGCATGTTTATGACCTCTACACCCTAAATGTTCTTGACTTCTAAAAACTATGTTTAGTAATCTCTTCATTTTATTACCTTCTTAGCTCTACATTGATCGTTCCTGGTTGATGGTTTGCCTTGTGCCTTTGTGATTGAACACTTCTACGATTGTTTATATTTTCTTTCCATTATTCGCTTATATCCTCTGCCTTTATACCTTTCTTGGCAAATCAAGTCTGGATTTCTAATGCATTTCCTACCGAAGTATATCTCTGTGTTTTCAATACTTCTCCAGGAAATTTGAGTCTGCAATATATATTACATTTCCTAGCAAATTTTCCTATGCATGTTGATATTTTTTAAAGGTGAACTAATCTTGTGCTTTCTTTGTGAATGATTACCCTTGTGTTTGAGACAACAATTTACCTTTTAAATGTTAAACGATGGATTTTATTTGTTGATATTTAATTCACATCAGTTAAATGGTTGGTTAAGCATCTACTAGTTGATATCCTTCATCCATCTGCGTTGATAACTTTATGCCTGCATTTTTAGTTTTTGGGTATTTCCCAGCCTTTTGTTTGGGTGATAATTTATAGCAGAGGGATAGTCCCATCCCCCTTACAGGCAAATCTACATACGTTTGACTTAAAAAAAATCCTCTACCTAATTCTTTAAACACAACAAAATTTTTGGCCATCGATCCACCTTCTTAGCATTTTAATTTCACTTCTAAAGTGTGTAGTACCGAGCCTTGGCTTGGCTATTTCACGTGGCTCTATAGCCTGATTTCACACTATGATTTCATTGCCTGCTCTCAACCTGTACACCACACTCCCCTCACAAAATTTTGGGTGTTTCACACCACAAAGCACACCTTTAATGGCATTGAATTCCAACTCAGACTAATTGCATTTTTATACATAAGGAAAACAATGAGTTTAAGCTATGACTGGTAGCGAATCAAATCCTTGGTTTTACTGCATTGTATTGGCACTGAATCCCATTTTTTCTCTTACTGTGGCGAGATCTATGTTTAATGGTAGCATTTGTTCTGTTATTCGAGCGATTTCATACATATCTGGAGACTGGGCTTGGGCTGCGTCTAAGACTATGTATTAATTGCAAGTTATGGTAGTGAATTAGTTGTGTCCTCTACGTAATGGTTGTGCTGCCTTTGGGGAGTTGAAACCTGCTTATTACATCGATTTCCATTTTTAGAAATAAGGATGGACTAATGTGTTTATTGACAACGGTTATAATTAGGTTGTATGCCATGGCTATCAGGTATTAAATGACAATGACATCATACCTTTAGTAGACAACGTTAACCTATTTTGATAAACGTCATGTCAATTAATTGTTAGAACAACCACATAATGCATGTTTAAACAACAATTTTATGTGGAAAGAGACTTATTTAGATAGATAATTGACAGCCACCTAATGTATTCAATAAGCAGTGGAATTGTTGGTTAATTAGTGATGCCCTTAAATTTCAATTGTGAAGGACAACGCTGGATGTGGATGACAACGATTTGTAGGTGAATGGAAGTAGGTATATAATGTATATAACATCTCTTCTTCTCGAAAATTGTATTACTAAAGGGATACCAACTACCTCACTCATTACTAATAATAGGAGAGATCAATATCTACATATTTGAATGAATCCCCTATATCTACCTACATATAAACATGATATAATAATAATATATGTTTGATTTTATGAAAGCTATGAAAGACCTAATAATTAGTAATTATGACAATGATTCTTATGTCAAGGATTCATTGGTATTTAGTTGTTTTTTATTTTGATTCTCTAACTTAGAATTTAATGGTTTATGGTGTTTTAGTTAATAGACTATGCCAGTTTAATGGTTGAAGGTCTTATAGTTTTAGCTGAACGATTGATAGTTTAACAGTTATTGAGGATCATGCGCCTTGAGCCTTATGTTGAGCAGGAAGGGGTGGTCGGTCATCGTAGTTTTACCTTAGAGGTTTCCTTGTAGGAAACAAGAATCCTTCGGTCATCCTCACAATTTATTTCGAGTTTTATCATCTTACGTCTTATCGATTTGTTGCTTGGGGTGTGGGTGTAGTCCTCTTGTTAGTAACTCGGCTCCTAGCAAGTTGGACTCTTCTAGAGTCCTTGCTCTAGATAGGTTAGGTAGTGCTAGGGTTATCGCTGCACCTATCACCTGGGGACAAGATGAGTCCTGATGAGGGGATCATGGCGTGCCCTATTCAATAGAGGTGAACGATAACTTAGCCGAAGTATGTGCCTTCAGTGTGAGTGTTGTTGATCGTTATAAGTTGCTATTGGCACATGGGTTGAATTCCTTCATCCATTAGGTTGCACGCCTTTGAGGTTATAATTATCTGGCCGTCGAGGTTGTTGTACCAAGATGGGGATGTTGTCCCTTAGCTTGTAGGCGTGGTCATGTTTGTGTCGATCGGGTAGTCATTCTCCTTGTTGTTTTACGCACGTTTCACCCAATTGTTCTTGTGCTAGTGCATGGTGTCATAGTTTTTTGTTACCTATTCTGCAATGTGGTGCTCGTCGTCAGATGACTTGTTTAGATGTAATCGTCAGATGAGCTGTTTAGCTGTAATCATTTTTGTCGTTCTGTTTAAAAAAAATAAAATTGCATGTTTAGCTTCGCTGGTAGTCGTAACGATTAGGGTCATTACATATGGTATCAGAGTGTGTTCAACCCTGTGAATGTGGAATTCGATGCTTTCTACTACAATAAACCTGTGATTATTAATCATTGCATAATTTAAAAACCTTAGCGTCTCTATGTGGTGATCGCATTTAGAGGGCACCTTAGAGGTTCGCAACGTGGTGTCGTGGAAGGAGGTTGGACACCTCCAGAAGTTGTCGCACCCTCGAATTCAAACCCTCCAAGGGGAAGAACCAGTCCTTGTGCTCGATTCGCTTGTTTTAAGGGATGATGATGGTATGAAAAGGCCCTTCCAGGTATTGTCAAAGGGCCTTTATTCACCATCGATACTAAGATGAGGCCAGGGAACGTGTACCCCTGAGGGTCCACAATGCGCCCTAACTAGTACTATTAGAATGCACCGAGAACTCAAGAGAGTTGAGTTATAGCATCCACGAGTGTCACGGAAAACGGTGTCATTGAGGCACGGTTGTAGAGCAAGGTGTTTTTCTTCACACTTCATGTTTACGAGCTCCAGCATGAAGGTCCACATGGTGGTCTTTCAACTGAAGGGGTGCACTCTTCTATGGTGGAAGACGCTCCTACCACTTTTGAACATGACCATTGATGACATGTAATGGGAATTGTTCAAGGAATGGTTCTAGGAGAGGTATCTTTCTGAGGAATTTGTTGAGCATTAGATGAACGAGTTTGACGCCTTGCGACAAGGAAGCCAAATGGTTCCTGAGTAGAAGGCCCGTTTTGGAGTTGCTTCGATATGCTCTGCACCAATTTACATAGAAATGTAAGGTCAAGAAGTTCGAGTTTGGTTGTATTGTTAGAATTCAGTTTCTACTTCGAGTACCAGGATTACCTGACTGAAAAAAGTGTGTTGGATTGTGGGGAGCCACATGACTAGCATTACTGCCTAGAGGAAAGGGTCGAAACATCTAGATTGACTCGACCCACTACTGTGCGAGTTTTGTGTAAGGCCCATCAGATTCATGCAGCGGTGAACAACCGCCAGGAAGAGCACCAATTGACTGTGCTCGATATGTTAGGTACCATTGTTGATCATACCCTTAGTATTTTGATAGATCTCGGTGCTACCGAGAGTTTCATTTTTGGTGCAGCACTAAAAAGGATTAAGGTAAAGGCAGTCGAACATGATGAGTTTATATTTGTAGAGATGGCTTCAGGATCCAAACAGAAGGTTGGAGGAAATGTTGTGGTTTGTACCCTTAACCTGGGAGAGTTTTTTCATGAGGAACAACCTGTACATCACGATCTTAGGATATTATGATGTCATGATCGGTATGGATTGGTTGGAATCGCATGAGGAGATATTCAACTTTAAGACAAAATAGTTGATCTTGGTCGATGAGGAGGGACAAAGACACGTGAATGTAGGTTGGAACCAGGGAGTTTCCCCAAGGTTTGTCTCTTCCTTGTTTTTATGGAAGAGCATGCACAAGGGATGTAATATTTATGCAATCCTTGGGTTGAATGGAAAAGGAGTAGCAGAATGTCTTGAATAACTACTGGTGATGAGAGAGTTTGCAAACATCTTTTCAGAGGATTTACCTACAATTACGTCGGAGAGGGAATTGGAGTTTACCATCAATCTAAAACTGGGGTCTTAACCAATAGAAAGAATTCCTTATCGTATTTCAACCCCAGAGTTACAAGAGTTGAGAATGCAGCTAAAGGAGTTGTTGGACCTGGGACTCATACGTTCGAGTGTGTCACCATGGGGTGTGCCTGTTATTTTGATATGAAAGAAGGATGGGTCATGGAGACTCTGCATTGACTATCTTCAATTGAACAAGGCAATGATCAAGAATCAATATCCACTTCCAAGGATTGATGATTTATTCAATCAGATGAAGGGTGCGACGGTGTTTTCCAAGATATATTTATGATCAAGGTATCACCAGTTGTGGATCAAGGAGAATGGTGTCCCTAAGACCACCTTTAAGATGAGGTTTGGACATTACAATTTTATTGTTTTACTGTGTGGACTGACAAATTACCTAGCGGTATTTATAAGTTTGATGAACGGGGTGTTCCATGAGTACTTGGACAAGTTCATGCAAGTATTCATAGACGATATTTTGATTTCCTCTTGGATGATGGAGGATCATGAAGAGAACTTGCGCTTGGTACTACAGTGTCTGTGAGAGCACAAATTATATGGGAAGTTGTCCAAATGCTCTTTTTATTAATCAAAGATTCACTACTTAGGGCATGTCCTCTCCGATGAAGGTATCGTCGTGGATCTAGCAAAGGTTGAGGCTATTATGGAATGGCCTACACCGACGAATGTCCTGGAAGTGCGTATCTTCATGGGTTTAGTAGGATACTATTGATGGTTTGTCAAGGGATTTTCGAAGATATCAAATCTAATCACGGAATTGTAGAAGAAGAACAAGAAGTTTGTTTGGACCAAGAAATGCACAAGAGCATTTCAGAGGCTCAAGGAGATATTAACAATGGCACTGATACTGAAGGTCCCAGACATGGACATGGACTTCTTGGTATTCACTAATGCATCAAAATAATTCTTACGAATATTCTTGATGCAAGACAGTCGAGTGATCACTTACATCTCGAAGAAACTGAGAAGGAATGAGGAGAACTATGCGATGCATGTTTTGGAGCTGTTAGCAATTGTTTATGCCTTGAAGGTTTGGAGACACTACCTTGTTGGACAAAAATTTGAACTAAAGATGGACCATTGTGGACTACACCACATCTTTACACAAAGAGACCTGAACATGCGACAATGGCATTGGTCGTAATTGCTTAGTGGGTACGACTTTGAGATTACTTACATAAAAGGAACAGTGAATCGGGTGGTCGATGCATTGAGTCAGAGATCACGCATCTTTTTGGCGTTTCCTCTTCAGACGAATATACATGAAAAGATTCTAACCTTACAACGTAAAGATGACTGGTGCAAAGAGGTCGAGGATTTTATCAGACAAAACACAATGATGGTACAAATATTTGAAAGATTTACGTTGGACGACGATGGACTACCAAAATTTAAAAGTCGAATTTATGTACCACCGAACGATGAGTTGAGAAGTTTGATCCTAAATGAGGCTCACAGAGCAATGTACATGGCTCACCTGGGAGTCACGAAGATGAGGGCAGATATTAAACCCTTATTCTTCTGGGAAGGAATGAAGGAAGACATAGTCAACCATGTGGCCAAATGTCTAGAATGTCAAAAGGTAATGGCTGAACATAGACAATCAGTAGGATAACTACAACCACACGCTATTCTAGAATTGAAATCGGAGGTTATTTCGATGGATTTCATTGTTGGATTTCCACTGACGACAAGGAGACATGACTCAATTTTTGTGGTAGTCGACAGTCTGATGAAGAGTTCTCATTTTATTACTGTGCATATGATGTATCAAGCACCTTACATAGCTAGAGTTTTCATCAGTGATATTGGGAGGTTGCATGGCATACCTAAGAGGATTATATCCGATCAAGGATCGGTGTTTACTAGACGATTTTGGACTAGTTTCCAAGATGCCTTTGGAACCCGACTTAACTTTAGTACTATGTATCACCCAGAGACTGACAAGCAGACCGAACGAATGAACCAGACCTTGGAAGACATGTTTCACATGTACGTGATGGACCATCATAAGCGTTGGGAATAATTATTGCCACTGGTAGAATTTGCTTATAACAACAGTTACCAAATGCCATTAAGATGGCGACTTTCGAGTTTATTTATGGGAGATCGTGTCAGACGCCTTTGACTTGGGATCAGCTTGAGGATAGGGTACTAGTGGGACCGAAAGCGATCCAATAATTGGAATACTCAATGCAAACTATAAGACAAAGGATCAAGGAAGCGCAGGATCGACAGAAAAGTTATGTCGATGCACGTCATGTCGACCGTAGTTACGATGTGGAGATCGAGTATTCTTGCGGCTAAAACCACATAAGAGTTCGATAAAGTTGGTAAAAGGGGCTAAAATATCTCCTAGGTTTGTGGTAACCTACGAGATTGTGGAAAGGAGACGCTCATGGCCTATTGAATAGCCTTGCTGATTCTTGAGGCATATGTACGATGTATTTCACCTCTCTATTTGAGACATTATGATTAGTGATCCTACACATGTTTTGACTTGAGAACCTTGCAGGTGTTGGATGAAGGTGCACTCACAGCTGAGCTGATCCACATCCTGGATCATCGCATTTGAAATCTATGACATTGAACATTAGATGAGTTCAAGGTCCAGTGGGACAACTATAGTTCACACCCAGTGACCTCAGAGGACGCATATGATATGTGCCAACAGTTCCGATTTTTGTTCGATAGATAGACTTATGATACTGTGATACACACTATTTCGGCACTTATATACTATGAAACTTTGGGACGAAGTTTAGACCAAGAGGGGGTGTATGTAACATCCCACTCTTGAGCACACTACGAGAACTTATTCCTTGAGGACTCTTTCTTGCAAGCGATCTAGATTATTATACTAATGGTCGTTGATTAATATTATGAGGAATTATGGATGTGATTATATGTTATTTTGTTGTATTGACTTATACAGGTGCTATCAACTCGTTTCTCCTGAGTGTGTAGGATTTTGGACCTCGAGGATGCATAGGCATCAATGACACCCTTGGAATCTAGATCGAGTCAGGGAGTGGACTATTGGGGTCTGATTAGATGTTATAATTATATATTTTATTCTTCCATGATTTGGTGATGATGTAGGCTGACAATAGCTTTCCGACCAGACTCACATGTGGAGTAGAGGGGTCACACACAACTACCAGAGATGTTGAGGGAGAGGTGTCGAAAATAGCCCTGCCACAACCTACTAGCACTCCCTCCGTGGCTCGAACTATAGGTTAACAACTACCTAGTTCGAGAAGACCCACAATGTTGTTAAGGAAGACTGCGATAGTCGCTCACAATGAATCTAAGGGGTGTGCAATAAGGCAGGGGTCTTATTCCTTAGAAGCCCTTAGTCTCCCACAATATCACCTAGCGGAGTATTGACTCTAGGGGTTTTCATGTCTACCAAGTCAGTCAAGAGGTGAGTGGCACTCTTTGAGCACGTAGTACAAACTGAAGGACACGTCGTGCAAAAAAAACAGAAAGAGGCAAGTGGCACCCTTGGAGAATGTAGTGCATCCTGAAGAGCATGTCACGCAAGCGAAATAGAATGAGGTGAGTGGCACTGTTGGAGCACTTAGTGTGTCCTAAAGGGCGCGTCGCATTGTTAAATAATAAATGAATAAATCTAGATAGACTTAAAATGAATAACGTGATAAGAAAGATATAAAAACAATTTCCCTAATAAAATGTCACCCAACCTTGAAAATTAAAATCTAGGTCTAAAGTAATACTTCTAGTAAAAATAAAAATAATAATAATCATCTTTAAACATGTGCCGAAAAGGGGGTAAGAAACTTGATTAAATTATTAAAATCAAATTATTGATGGATTTAAAAATTTAAAAGGGAAATGATTGTTTTGTTACACATGCTAATTAAACTTTATTAATTAAAAAAAAGAAAGGGGGGGGGAAAGAATAATTTTCTACACTTACTAGTTTGAGTTTTAAATGAAAAGGGAAAGAAATAAATTTAAAAGAATTAGGAAAGTAAGAAAAAGCGGAAAACATAAAGCGAAAGGGAACCATAAGGAAAAAGAAGAAAGAATAACTTAGTAAGGTATTTTGCATTTAAGAACTTTCTAAATTGAACTCAATTAGTGAATTAGTAAGGGGGTAAGTCATTAAAATGTGTAAGGGAATATGGGGACACCTAGGAGTGATTCTAGGAATGATTTTATGTGGGTGAGGGAAATAGGAGTAATTACTGAATTAATGAAATTAATTTATGGTGCAATGAAAGGGATGGGTGAAACATGTACGTGGAGGATTTTTATGAGTTAAATTATTGAACATTAAATTAAATGGAATTTTGGGAAAGTAAATGACTTAGAAACTCTATATAAAGGAGGGAGGACATGGATGAGGGATCTCTTCAATTATGCGTAACGTTACGCTGCATAATTTCAGACTTGAATGACTTATATTTTGGGAGTTGGGATATCTAGCTCAGTGAGGAGTTGTAGCTCGGCCTTGTGAGGCGAGCTCGGAGCTAGTTATTCTTTAGTGTAGGGTGTGTGGCCCCTTTGTGGCTCAAGGGACTAAGGGGGAAGAAGAGTACCCCTAGCGTTGGCTGGGAGGTACCGATGAAGCCTCATCGATTGGAAAGCAGGAGTTGCACAGAGCGCGCAGGACAACGACTCAGACCGAATGTTTTGGGCTATGGTACGCTTACTAGATTCTTCATGGTAGATTCTTATTATAACTTATGCTTTCAATTCTATATTTTGAATTAGGTAAAGAAAATGTTTGACATAGTATTTCAACAGAGAACTTAAATTCCCCTACCCATAAGCTTGTTGCTTGACTTGCTTCCCTTGGCATTCGGTCCCTGCATGCTATGACTGTCCTTTGGTTTTTTTTATTGTTCTGAACAGTGGTGCTTTTCTTTCTCATCCCTAGATCATCATTCCATGCCTGAGAAGTCGGCCAAGATTCGAATCGATAGTTATCACTTCGGTGAACAACGACCTATAGATTCTAATGCCCTACTTTTCTGTGCGTGGATGATGAGCGAAGGATGTGTTTGCCTAGCTGATTGCCCCTTCTTATCTCTACGTTTTGATCTCCACCCTTACCATGGTCTCTGCATATTTATCACTTCTGTGCCCTAAATTTTCTTGGCATCTGAAAACTGTGTTTAGTAATCTATTCATTTTATTACCTTCTTAGCTCTGTGTTAGTTGTTCCTGGTTGATGGTTTCCCTTGCAACTTTGTGATTGAACACTTCTACAATTTTGTAACTTTTGTTTCCACGATCCTCTTATATCATCTGCGTTTATACTTTTCCTGGAAAATCAAATCTATGTCTCTAATTCATTTCCTGGCGAAGTATATCTCTGCGTTTTCAATACTTCTCCAGGCAATTTAAGTCTGCAATATATATTACATTTCCTAGAAAAAATTCCTATGCATGTTGATATGTTTTAAAGGTGAACTGATCTTGTGCTTTCTTTGTGAATGATTTCCCTTGTGTTTGAGATAGTGATTTTCTTTTTAAATGTTAAACGATAGATTTATTTGTTGATCTTGATAAATTGTGAAGCAGGAAATGCAGAGAGCAAAGAATATAACAACATATTGAAAATGTATGAAGAACTGAAGAAGTTAAGTCATACAATGCAATGGGAGATGGCTGAGCTAAATAGGCTAAAGAAAGACAAAAATAGAAAGTACAACTGTCCAGTACAACTGGCAATGTACAGTCAGACTATTGAGGTTACATTATGTTTAACACTCCCTCTTAAACGCAACGGTTACAATCATCAGCACTGACTATGCCTAAGTGTTGTCTCTCAAAATCAAAAACTGACTTTCCTAGTGGCTTTGTAAAGATATCAGCAAGCTGATCTCAAGAACCACAAAATTGTAGTGCAATATCCCCATTATTGACTAGCTCGCGTATGAAATGAAATCGAGTGTCAATGTGTTTACTTTTCTTGTGAAACACATGGTTCTTAGATAATGCAATTGCTGATGTATTGTCACAGAATATAGGAGTTGGTTCCTTTTCCGTATGTGACATATCTCTCAATAATATTCTCAGCCATACAGCTTGACATGAATCTGAGGTAGCTGCAACATACTCTTCCTCTGCATAAGATATTGAGACAATTGGCTGCTTCTTTGATGCCCATGAGATTAGGTTCGTGCCCAGTTGAAAAACATATCCTGATGTGCTTTTCCTGTCATCTAGGCTGCTTGCAAAGTCATTGTCTGTGTAACCAAAAAGTTGATTACAATCAGATTTAGTGTACCATAAGCCAAAATGTAGTGTTCCTGCTACATATCTCAAAATTTGTTTTGCCATTTTCCAGTGCGAATCTTTGGGTGATTCCATGAATCTGGAAACAAGGCTAGATGCATACATGATGTCTGGCCTAGTTGCTGTAAGATACAACAAACTGCCTATTGAACTTTTGTATAAAGTAGAATCCACTGTGGGACCTTCATCATTCTTGCTCAATTTTGTGCCTAGTGGTATGGGGGTTTCCGCTGGATTGCATTCTTCCATGCGAAATCTTTTGAGGATGTCTGCTGCATACTTTTGCTGACAGACAAAAATGCCTTTGGCTGATTGATGAGCCTCAATCCCTAAAAAATATTTCATTATGCCAAGATCTGTCATCTCAAACTCAAATTGCATGGCATGTTTAAAATCTGTTAACTCTAGATTTCCAGTATAGATCATGTCATCAACATATAAACATACAATTAGCATTTTACCGTGCTGATCTGTTTTGGTATAAAGTGTTGGTTCATTTTGACTTCTGTTGAAGCAACTTTTGATCAGGTAAGTGTCAATTTTGCTATACCAAGCTCTTGGAGCTTGCTTTAAACCATACAGGGCTTTCTTCAACCGATATACCTTGGCTGGATGCTCCTAGACTTCAAATCCAGGTGGTTGATCGACATAAACTTCTTCTTCTAAAAAACCATTTAGGAATGCTGACTTGACATCCATTTGGTATACTTGCCATTTGTGTTGTGCTGCTATGGCCAATAAAGTCCTTAGAGTGTCTAATCGTGCTGCTGGAGCAAAAGTTTCACCATAATTAGTACCTGGTTGTTGTGAGAATCCTTGGGAAACAAGTCTTGCATTGTGCTTTTCAATCTGTCCTTTTTCATTGAGTTTAGTTTTATAAACCCACTTGACACCAATACTCTTCTTGTGTCTTGGCAAATCAACAAGATCCCATGTCTTGTTCTTCTCAATGGAGTCAATTTCTTGGTTCATGGCTTGAACCCAATGTGGCTCCTTAGCTTCTTCCTTAAAAGATGTAGGTTGACATGACATTAAAGCAAAAAGGTTGTGTTGTTCAAAGTCATCCAACTATTGATGGATTTCTCTCAAACTTCGAGTTCTCTGATTCTGTGGTTCAGAGAATGATTCTCTGCTAGAAGTTGAGTTATCCTGTGAGTTATCTGGTTGTCCTTGTACCTGCAATCTTGGAAGAATATTTTGAGGTACTTGTTGTTTTGAGTTTTCTGTGTTTTCAGAACTTCACAGCAATGGATTTTGACTGTCCACTTGTTGATTTTCTGAATCATTCCCGAATTGATTTTCCAAAAATTGTACATCTCTGCTGAGAATTAATTTCTTGATGATTGGATTGTAAAGCCTATAAGCTTTAGATGTTTCACTATATCCAATGAAAATACATTTCTCACTTCTGTCATCAACCTTCTTCCTTAATTCGAAAGGTATGTGAGCATATGCTATGCATCCAAATGTCCTTAGATGAGCTACATTGAGCTTTGTCCCACTCCATGCTTCTTGGGGAACTTTCATCTTTAGACTTGTGGTTGGTGATATATTCAAGAGATAAAATGAGCATGCTACTGCTTCAGCCCAAAAAGTCTTTGACAGACTTTTCTCTTTGAGAAGTGTTCTTGCCATATTAATTATTGTCTGATTTTTCCTTTCAGCCACTCCATTCTACTATGGAGTATACCTTGTTGTTGCTTGCATGATGATGCCTTGAGATTTGCAGTAGTTTGCAAATTCTCTGGAGTTGTATTCTCCTCCTCCATCTGACCTGAGTGCTTTGATATATTTGCCACTCTGTTTTTCATCTTCTGCCTTGAATTCTTTGAATTTTACAAAATTTTCAGACTTGTGTTTGAGAAAATGAATCCATATTTTTCTGCTGAAATCATCAATAAACGTTAGAAAGTAAAAACTACCACCGATTGATTATGTTTGCATTGGTCCACATCGATCAGTGTGAACAAGTTCAAGATGTTGTTTGGCTTGATTGGATGACTATGGAAAGCTATTTCTCTTATGTTTTCCAAGTATGCAAGACTCACAAGGGGGAATTTGTTCTTTAAAGATAGGTAGACCTTTGACCATGGAGTTTTTCTGAAGAAGACTTAGACTCTGAAATGGTAGATGTCCAAATCTTGTATGCCAAACCATTGATTCATTCAAGGTAGATGCACTCTATGCATATGGTTGACTTAGATTTGTAGTTCTGAGGGTAAGGGGAAACATCCTATTTGGAGTCATAAGGATTTCAGAAATTAATTTTCTGCTGGGGTATTTGTCATATATTTTGCAAGATGTTCCTTCAAAAAGTACCTTATAGCCATGTTCAATGAGTTGTCCTACACTTAACAAATTATGTTTCAAATCTGGAACATGAGAGACATTGTTTATGTCTTTCTTTACATTCTGTTTAGTAAGAATAGGAACAGTTCCTTTTCCTTGAACTTTGACTAAGTAATCATTTCCTAATGTAATATCAGATGAGATTGAAGAATCAACGCATGAAAGTAATTCTTTATTACCTGTCATGTAATTGTTGCATCCACTGTCTAACAACTAGAGATCTTTAGGTTGTTCTTCAGTTTTGTGGCATGAGAGAAACATACCTCCTGAGTTTTCTCCCGTGTGATTTGACACATGTGCTCTGCCTGAGAGTTTATCTGCTTGCTTCTTCCTGCATTTAGATTCATAGTGCCCATAATTTTTGCAGTAATAGCATTGTATGCTTGATTTTTCATTTGATCTTCTTCCTCTGCCTCTTTGAGGCTAGAAATTCTGATGTTGATTTTGTTGCTGATGTCTTTGACCTTCGAAATTTTGATTCGGATATTGTTGTCTATTACCTCTAGTGGAATGAGAGTTATTTTGATTGCTCCCTCTTCCTTGGTAACATCTTCTTATTCCTCTGCCTCTCCCTCTGCTGAAGGAGAATTGAGTTTTGAAGGCATTGGAGATTGACTCATCTGTGAGATGGAGTCTGGTCTCATGTGTCACCAGAGAACCAATTAGTTCATCTATTGACAATCTTGACAGATTCTTGGATTCAAGGATTGTTGTTACAACCATTTCAAATTTCTTGGGTAGACTTCTGAGAATTTTCTCAACAATTCATTGATCAGTGATGGTTTCACCAATCAGTCTGATCTGGTTCACAATTCCCATGAATCTGGTCATGAACTGATCCACTGTTTCAAACTTTGTTATCCTTAGAGTCTCGAATTGTGTCCACAAGGTCTGTAGTTTGACTGTTTTGACCCTGTCATTTCCTTGATAGGACGATTTAAGGATATCCCAAGCCTGTTTGGAAGTACCAGCACCTATGATTTTTGAGAAAATCGAATCATCCATAGAATTCTGAATCCAGAATTTTGCTTTGTTTTCTTTGTTCCTCTGTGTTGCCTGAGCAATTTTCTGCGCATTTGTCATGGCAGAAAGGGCAGCAGGATCTGGTTCCACATATCCAAGATCCACTGGATCCCAACACTCTTGTGCTTGCAAGAACAATCTCATTTGAAGAGACCAAAACTCGTAATTCTTTCCAACTACCAATTCACAATGTGGCGATGAGAAAAGATCGACGGTTCACGATCTTTCTTGATCCAACGGTCCAAAATGACTCGTGATTTTGCGATTTGTGAATTCTCACGACATGGATTCTGACCTTTACACCTGCGAGTCATGAAATGTCGAGATCTCACCACGTGTACTTTGGTGGACAGTCTAGATGATGTCGGGACTTCTCAATTCAAAATTTCTCTTGTGCGCTCTAGAGAATTAAACCTCGTGCACCTTCTCGCTGAACTAACGGCTGTCGGGCCTTTGCGCAAGATATGACGGCTGAAATGCTTTCGCCTTTTCCGCGCTCTCCTCATCCCTTCTGAACTGGTTTCCCACCTTGGATCCGTTCACAAGATGAATCTTACGACCTTAATGGTTGTTCTTTGCACCTGAGATGCGTTCTTTGCTGAATTTGACAGAGTTTTCTCCCGTGGAAGCAAAAATTTGTGAATCTTTCAAAGATTGAAATAATTGCACGAATTATTTGTTCACTGCTTTAATCTTTAACAGATTTGAGTGAATTTTGAAAATCTTTAAACGATGTTGCTTTCTACAACGATTTTTAATGATTCATAATGAATTCTTCAAGTTCTTTGAATGTTCTTTCGTTCTGCAGCTCTTCTTCGTCAATCTTTGATGATTCTTGAAAAGATTACAAGAATCTTTAATGCTTCTTCTTCTGAACTCTCTTATTCCTCGTTCTATTGAGCGTAGTACGCTCTGCAACCTCTGAAAGCTTCCTACGCTGATCTTTGAGCGTATGACGGTTTGCTTCCTCGTGGAATTTTCCTGCGAGGATGTTTGGAGAGTATGACGAACAGCTCTCCAATCCTTGTGAAAAAGGATGTGCAAATGATTCTCGAGATCCATGTAAGCTCTACATTGTGAGGATCGTGTCGCTCTCTGGACTGTGTGAAGAGGCTTACTGCTGAAGCTTTGATACCATGATAAATTGTGAAGCAGGAAATGCAGAGAGAAAAGAATAGAACAGTATATTGAAAATGGATGAAGAACTGAAGAAGTTAAGTCGTACAATGCAATGGGAGATGGCTGAGCTAAATAGGCTCAAGCAAGTCAAAAATAGAAAGTACAACTAACCAGTACAGCTGGCAGTGTACAGTCAAACTGTTGAGGTTACATTATGTTTAACAGATATGTACTTCACATCAGTTAAATGGTTGATTAAGCATCTACTAGTTGATATCCTTCGTCCGTCTGGGTTGATAACTTTATGTCTGCGTTTTTAGCTTTTGGGTATTTCCCAGCGTTTTGGTTGGGTGATAATTTACAGCAGAGAGGGATAGTCTCATCTCCCTTACAGGTGAATCTACATATGTCTGGCTTAAAAAAATTTCTCTGCCTTATGCTCTAAACACAGCGAAATTGCTAGCCCTCGATCCACCTTCTTTGCATTTTAATTTCACTTCTAAAGTGTGTAGTATCGATCCTTGGCTTGGCTCTTTCACATGGCTCTATCACTCGATTTTACACTATGATTTCGTGGAATTGCTCTCAGACTGTACATTGCACTCCCCTCACAAAATTTTGGGTGTTTCACACTGCAAACCGCACCTTTAATGGCATTGAATTCCAACTCAAATTGATTTATTTTTTATACATAAGGAAAACAACGAGTTTACACTATGACTGGCAGCAAATGCAATCCTTGGTTTGACTGCATTGTATTGGCAACGAATCCTATTTTTTCTCTTACTGTGGCAAGATTTGTGTTTAATGGAAGCATTTGTTCTGTTATGCCAACGATTTCATACATATCTGGCGATTGGGCTTGGGCTGCATCTGAGAATGTGTATTAATTGCAAGTTATGGTAGTGAATTAGTTTCTCCTCTACGTAATGGTTGTGTTTCCTTTATGGAGTTGAAAGCTGCTTATTACAATGATTTCCCTTTTTAGAAATAAGGATGGACTGACGTGTTTATTGACATCGATTATAATTAGGTTATATTCCATGGCTATCAGGTATTAAATGATGCGACATCATACCTTTAGTAGACAATGTTAACCTATTTTGATAAACGTCACGTCAATTAATTGTTAGAACAACCACATAATGCATGTTTAAACAACAATTTTATGTGGACAAAGGCTTATTTAGATAGAGAATTGTCAGCCACCGAACGTATTCAATAGGCAGTGGAATTGTTGGTTAATTAGCGATGCCCTTAAATTTTAGTTATGAAGGACAACGCTGCATGTGGATGACAACGATTTGTAGGTGAATGAAAGTAGGTATGTAATTATATAGCGTCTCTTATTCTTGACAGTTTCATTACTAAAGGGATACCAACTACCTCACTCATTACTAATAATAGGAGAGATCAATCTCTACATATTTAAATGAATCCCCTATATCTACCTACATATAAACATGATATAATAATAATATATGTTTGATTTTATAAAAGCTATGAAAGACCTAATAATTAGTAATTATGACAATGATTTTTATGTTAAGAATTCATTGGTATTTAGTTTTGTTTGATTTTGAGACTCTAACTTAGAAGTTAATGGTTTATGGCATTTTACTTGATAAACTGCATCAGTTTAATTTTCGAAGGTATGATAGTTTTAGCCGAACGATTGATAGTTTAACAGTTATTGAGGATCCTGCAACTTGAGCCTTATGTTGAGAAGGAAGGGGTGGTCGGTCATACTAGTTTCACCTTAGAGGTTGCCTTGTAGGAAAAAAGAATCTTCTGGTTATCCACGCAATTTAATTCAAGTGTTATCATCTTTCATCTTATCGATCTGTTGCTTAGGGTGTCGGTGTAGTACTCTTCTCAGTAACTCGGTTCCTGGTGAGTTGGATTCTTCTGGAGTCCTTGGTCCATATAGGTTAGGTAGCACCAAGGTTATCAATGCACCTATCACCTGGGGATGGCATGAGTCCTAATGAGGGGATCACAACGCGTCCTATTGGATAGAGGCGAACAATAACTTGGTTGGAGTCTGTGCCTTCTATGGGAGTGTTGTTGATCGTTGTAAGTTGCTATTGGATCATGGAACGAATGCCTTCATGCATTGGGCTACGATCCTTATAGGTTCTAGTTATCTAGCTATCGAGGCTATTGTGTTGGGATGGGGATGTTATCCCTTAGCTTGTAGGCGTGGTCATGTTTGTGTCGGGCGGGTAGTCATTCTCCTTGTTGTTTTACACATGTTTCACCCAGTTTTTCTTCTGCCAGTGCATGGTGTCATAGTTTTATTTCACCTATTCTGTGGGCATGTTTCTCTCCGTCAGATGTGTTTTTTAGCTGTAATCATTGTTGTTGTCCTATTTAAAAATAAATAAATAAATCGTGTTTAGCTTCACGTGTAGTCATAACGATTGGGGTCGTTACATAGAGTTCATATGTCTTTTTTTTGTTTTGTATCTCTGGTTCATGACTAACCATATTCCTTGACCCATCATATCATTTCCTCAGTAGTCTCCTTCTTGTATTTCTCATGTTTACATTACTTCTCCACTATCTCATACAGAGAAAGGTCTGGCTTGGTTTTTTCTTAGAAATGGTTCTGATAGAACTATTATTCTTCCTTCTCTTATTTATTTTCCTTGAATATATGTTCTTCCTTCATCGCATGGCTTGTTGTCTCTTAGTGCATGATTATTTTTCATTGCTTGTTTTTTCCCCTTTCCTAGTTCACGTCATCCTGGGAGAGGGTGTCATTTCCTCTGTGATTGGGTTTCATTGCATATTGTTGGTGCTTGTTATTTATGTCATCCATTATGGATGTGCATGAGTCCTAAATGTTACTACTGGGTTTTTAATGGAGTGACTCGACCTAATGGTCCCCTTATACTATCAACATTACCTCTGTACATATATTTTAGGAGACTATTCTACGTGTAGGTAACCTCCGACTCCCTCGCTGAATCGTCAAGATACAGAAAATTGAGTTGTCCCTCAAATTGTTTCTTCTATTAGAACCTCCATTCATCATGCACCTCAAATCCTTTCCTCCTAAGACCATTACTTCTCTCTATGGTGTTGGATCCATCATACCATGATGGATTTGACTGATGGAGTTATAGGTCATACATTTGCATAAAACCATAATGTACTTCATGCATCTTTTAATAGTGATATTTTTTCTATGGGTGGTGTGATATCCTTTCCTACTAATGATTTTCTTATTTATAACATCCCCACTATAATCACTAGTTTAGTTAATTCTTAATGTAGATATAATATGTTGCTATGACCAAGAGGTATAGTATGTGAATTGTATTTCTATGTTTTAATAATAAAAAGTGATGTCAGCTGCTAAGGGGACATAGAAAAAGATGGGGGATGGATTAATCCACAAGAGAGGGGAGGGTCTAAAAGAATGGTCAAGAGGAGTGGAATGGGGAATTACCCATGTATATTAATTCAACCTATTTTTCCTAAATTGGATATTAGTATATGAAACTTCTAATTTCTAATTGAGTGCTCCCAAAGCCAATATTTGAATAAATGTAAGATGGTGGGTGTGAGTGGTCACACCTCATATTTATTTTTCATATGGGGGATGAGTAAAATCATCTTGGGGAAGTGTGTGAGTCAAGCAAGTAAGACAAAGAGAGGAAATTCCTATGTGTAACAACAATAGTTTTTCATTATTCATTTTTGTACATGAACAACAACTAGAGAGGAAGAAAGAGAGTTGGGAGCTGGAACAACCATGGAGGGAAAATTATAGAGCATGTTGGAGATTTTTTGGACCGTATTTGAAGTTGGAAACTAAGGAGATAAGTTTTCAACCATGAAGAGTGAACTCTTGTGTGAGATCAACTGAAACAACAAGTGTTTGTTGTAGATTCTATTAGTTTTTCTTGGAAGTCAGTTCCATTAAGTTTCCCAACTGAGAGATTCCTAATTACATGTTCCATAGAGATCTTTATAAGTGAGTGGGATTCTCGAGGGACTAAGATCATTGATGTAGTACATTCCTTGGGTTGGGAAGGTAGAGAGGAAGAGAGCTAGTGGAAAATCGAGATATATGTAGGAGAATACCTGTGGGTTGTTATCTTTATGAGTTGTATGTGGACAGAGAGAGACTACCCTATTTTATGGATTTGTAGCCTCAGATCAGTGGTGACTTTTTATTGATATTTGGAACAAAAAGTATATGGTTGGGTGGAACATCCGTCCCAAGTTGTTGGCTAAACAACTATTTATAAGAGATAAGTGTTTTATCTTGCTTCTATTGAATTATGAGTTTATTTGTTTTGCATTAACTCGGTGTATTTGGGAATGATTTATATGTTGTTGTAATTAAGTTTAATAGATGAATTTCATGTTGAGCCCCCCGAGGGGCAGCTCAATTGGCAAGTGTTGTGAATATGAAGTTCCATGAGGTTCTGAGTTCAAATCCCCAAGACTTACAATGTGTGTCACGTAAGGGGCATCATGGGAACACTTGGAGGTTATAGTGGTAGCATTTGGATAAATCAGCCATGTGTAACGTGAGCACATGCTCAACTAGTTGTTGATTTCAAAAAAAATAAACAAGAAGAAGAAGAAGATGATTTCCATGTGTGTTTTAAATGGATATAGATTCATGTAATTAATTGTAACAAACAATAGATAAATCTGGTTTTAATTCACAGTTGAAAGCTACAAGAAATTAATTTAGTTAGCTGTAAATTTTGATTTTTATGAGTATTCTCCATCGTAATTTTCTTCAGGTGGGATGGGGTATGTTACATTATTACCTACCTTTTCATCCATGTGTCTCCCAATTCGTGTGATCTATTTCATTATTATTACTCTCTATATAATGAGTGGCTTACTAGGGATTGAGGTAAGGGGATGTCATGCTAACGATCAAGATCCTTTCCTCCTTTCTTTGATTATCCATACCTTTGATGTCCTTATACTCCATTCTTAGTCGGTTGGATTGTAGTGTGTCCCATTGTTTTTGAGTTTTCATGGATAGGTCTTCATTGGTCATCCTATCCTCCTACCTATTTTCCTATCTAAAAACATATTGGAGTATGAGGTTCATAGTAGAGTGAAAAAATGTTGTGACTTGAATGAGCTTGGTCGACATGCAACAATTATTTGAAACCTAATCAGGATCATACCTATTCCATATTTGCGTAATATCTTTTATTATCATTTATTAATCTCATTCTGCTATGACATTTTTATATTCAAAGTTGTGGGCTATTTGGATTCCTTTCACTAGGCTTTGCAATTATGTGGCATTTCTAGTGTGTGACCCAAGAGAATTGAAAATATTTTTAATATCACTCTCCTTCATCTCTAAAATACCCTCCTACATCAACAGGTCCTCGATTCCCTTTAGATTCCAATCAAAACTCAACTTGATAATACAAGTGGGGGTAAGGACAACATGTTTGCTAAGAGATTCATTGATTTTGGAATGCGTTGGATTAATGACATTGTACTCTTATTGAATTAAGTTTTCTCATCACCACTGAATTGCATTGATAGATTCTCAAATATTTGCTTCGGTGATATACCATACCTCGTTCATGCTTTTATTTTGTTTCCTACAGGCCCCATGGTTTCTTTCCTTCCATACATTCCATCGTAGAAATCCCATAAATATGTTCCATAGTCTTCTTATGATTGGATTTTGAATTCCTTGGTGATTTGTAGTATATGTCAACTAATTCCATCCAATTGTGTGAAGATTGCTACCGCTTTGTCCCACAATTGTGACATCACTCCACATGCATTGAAGTGGTGGTTACTTGTTTGTTTTGATCTCTGCATGGGGTCTCCACTTACTGAAAATTATGACATAACACGTGCATCCGCGAGATATTAAATAATACCTATAATTTCACTAGATATTCATAAATATCTCTCAAAATCTTTTTGTTGGACCCCCCTCCCAATACATCTTTCCGATTAGAAAAACTCATTTTTTACTGTATATCCCTTACTTTTACGAGATACCCCTTTTTATATGCCCCAATACTTATTAAAACCCCTTGTACCGACATCCTCCCCCAATACCTATAATATATTTACTCTATTTTTTAAAATTTTAAAACCTCCTTTATGAATGAACGTGCCCCATAGCTCTCTTGAAATTGTAACACATTGATGGTCCATATCAATTCCCAAATACATATTTAATGATGATCCTTTTTCTAAAAATAATATAGTAATTATTAGAATAGATTCTTCCACTCAATGGTTTTATCTCACATTAAAAAACATGTAAGTACAACTCTATATGTTTTTTACCTTCATCTCATTAATATGATTGTTGATTTTTTAATAAATTAATTAATTTATTAATATAATATTTTATTTTCCTAAAACCATATTTTATTTTCCATTAGGTACATACACCAATAAACCGCTTTTAGGATTTGGGTTAACAATGTATATTTGTAAATTATTTTTCATTTCGATTTGTATTATTAGTTTTAATTTGATGTTTATATTTAAGAAAAAAATTACTTTTTTATTATAACCATTAAAATAATATTAAAGGTAATATTTATTTTACTAAGATGTTAATGTTTACATATAATATAAATATGTATGATATAATGGAATCCACTCTAATTTTTACTAGGATTTTCCATTAATTTATTAAGTATTGAATGTGAGTATTAAAATATAAATATGTATGATATACTATAAATATGTATAATAACATGAGGGACTATAGTGATTGATAAGCTTTTGACTTCATATTAGTTTGTCCTTTGACTATAAATTTTTGCATAATTTCTATTGTTCGAACTAGAGAACTAAAAACATTATTTTTTATATAATAAAAAAAAACTTATATGCCATGATCTCATCGGAGAATAGATTTGAAGTCTCATTGCCATCTTCGCTATTCCCAATGTTTTAAATGTTAACATATCCAAAGTTTTGATCATCTACTGTCTTTTTGAATTTTTATTATCTTTATTTAAATGTTTAGTTATCCAAAGTTTTGAGCATCTAGAGTCAATTTTATTATTAGTTGACTTCATATTAGTTTGTCCTCTGACTATAAATTTTTTGCATAATATCTATTGTTAGAACTATTATTATTATTATTGAGTACTTAAAGAGGAAATTTTATTATTATGTACGCAAACAGGCCTGACACACTGCATTTTTTTTTAAATGTTTACATAGCACGAGGCCCTTAAACAATTATGACAGCCTTAAATGTTTACCTAACCAGCATTTTTACAATCCTTAAATTTTTACTTAACAGGCCTATCACAATACATTTTCCTAAAATTTTTTGATACAATCTTGTTTGCAGTGAATTTGGGAAATATTGTTCTTCATTGGCATTATTGGTTCACTGGTTGTTGATTGTTCGTTGGTTCGATGGATGTTTCTTATTGTTGTTTTCTTCAACTTTTCAAAGTTGATGTCCTACAAATACAGTTGGACCTCTTGGTTCTTCCTCACTGGTTTGTTGTTTGTTTCTTACTCTTGTTTTCTTAAATTTTTCAAGGCTGAAGTCCTACACCTGTAGCTCGACATGTTCTTGCACTTTGCAGGGTTGAAATCCTGCACCCTTGATTTATTCAACTTTGCAAGGTTGGTGTCCTACATCCGCAGTTGGACATGTTGTTACAGTTTGCAGGGTTGAGATTCCGCACCTGCAATTGGAACTATTCTTCTATCATTCCCCATTCAAGAGTAAGTTTCAATGATATGGTTTCATTCCTATTCATTGTTTGTTGTTTACTATTTGCAGTTTGCAGGTAAAAATTTTCAATACTAGGAAGTGTTGAAAATCAAAATAAATGTAAAAATTAAAAAAACTTGAAATAATGCCTGAGTGAAAATGATCTTACAGAACATCCTTATATGTGACTACTAGGACCAAAGAAAGAGGAGTGTATTTCTATCCCTAAAAAGTGTTGAACAAGAAAGCTTGTTGCCTTTGAATTTCAATGCTGAATAAAGAACCCACCTCTGTCATAGCCATAGTGACATATAAAAAAGAAAATAGGATGTTCTCTTCATATTTATGTTCCTGAAACCATTCAATTAGTCAATTTTTCTAGGTTGTCCCCTTCCAATCACATATGCCCACTTTCATGTACTGGACATCATACCATAGCTCTTTGGAAAATGGAAATTCAAAGTGATTTGCCAAAAAATCCCTTTTCATTATGGAGTAAGAATCTACGAGGACCTTACAATCCCTTCTTTACAGGTTATGGCACAGAAGTATTTTATTCTATGAGGCAAAACCAAATGTAGTTGTTGGTTTTATGTTGGACTTTGGGTGTTCCAGAGAATCTTCCATCACCATTTTCAGATATGAACCTCATCTTGTGGAAATGATTCTTTGTAACCTGAATGGGCAGTTCACTGATCTGTCTCGGACCGAGTTTCCCAGTGCCCAATTTTAGAATATCTTCTTCATATTGTAAGATAATTGGAACATCTTATAATATCTTCTTCATCTTGTAATATAATTAAAACCTTAAGAAGGTGTGCTATGTGTTGGTTTTGTTCTTGTGGTAAAAGTCAATAATTCCTAGTTCTTCCACTTTTGTTTATCTGACAGACCATCTATGTGATTTTTTTGAGTGGGAGACACAAAAAAGTTGTTTCATATATGTTTAGTGTTGATTTATGAAGAGTGGGGATGAAAATAAATGATGAATAGGATTGTAAATCTCTATACAATGGCTAGTGAAACGCTTATAAGATGCACACCTAGAATAAGTTAAAAAATTATATGTCTTAAATACTTAGTCTTTGTACTGAGAAAATTTCTAGTGTTGTTTAATTTGCATTATATCTTATATATGGTTCAACCCTCACTATAGCTTTGTTTTTTTTTCATATGCTATAGCAACCAGAGAGCATTGAATTTTACACGAAGAAGGTTGAAGGATACATAGCGAATTGGTATGTAGTTCCGAACTTATAGTTTTTTTTTTTCTTTTTTCTATTTGCATATTATCTAGACATAGATAAGAAACATCTTGAAAATCACAACTTAAAAGATGCAACAAGTAATAGATGGTGAATGATATCAAATAGATACAGACTCCATTGTACATGACAACATCGACAAGATATTGCATAACAATGGGATTTTTAGATTAGATGCATTCTCGTATACTGTGGGATATTACCTCTTCGATGCATTTCAATTTCTATTGCATTTCCGTTATTCTTCGACCGAGCTACATAATGGATTGATAGATAATTTCTTGGCCTATTTAGAAAATGGCAACATTGAGGCATTAGATTCATATCAATATGAATTGGCATCTGATTTTCTTTGCCAATTGCATGGAATACATGATGTCAGTACATAATTTTAAAAGATGCAGATGTCTGCATCTGTAAATTCCTGCACATGACAGAGTACTTTGGGGAGATAAATTTTGTATACAGTGGTTGTCCAAGTGGCGGAATATATCAATTCGAATTTGGTCATTAACAAGAAAAAGAAGATATATACTATTCAACAAACCCACATCTAGGGATCCATATTGTATCTTGTTCCATGATGCCAATCCTCTAAGTGGTCATTATGAACCACTACTCTATAGAAAACTATCCATATGGAATCTTGGAGGACCTTATATTTACTTGTCCCTCACCTGCAAAGACCTTCAATCACATTGGAAACAAATTATGCACCATATACACTCTCATGGATTGCACATAACAACAACTATTACATCTACTTGTGGAGATAGTTTGTTCATTGCAATTTTTTATTTGATAGAAAAATGGTTTGATGTGAACTAAATGTACCTTTACACTACGCAATCCTTTTGCAATGAAATTATAGGTGGAATTCAACATGCACTTAACTTCTTTCATCAATACCTTTTACCATATCTCATAGAAAGTATGCCAATAATTAGAATTTGGAAACAATATCTTGTAAACATGGTAATGCCATATGAGAAAGGAAATGTAGAGGGTGGGTCATTTTGTTTACAATGGCTATCTATCATACTCAGAGTAAATATCCATGTATGACCAACCCTATCAGATGGTATTGTCCATTCCTATGGTATTGATTCAAAATACGATCGAACAGTTGGCATCATATCGTCGAAAACAAATACGCCACACATCCATTATCAACCTTTGAGATGAAATACTTCCATTTCAATATCTACTGTCCATGCCACCCAAACGCATTGAATCTTCATAAGCATTGCATACTATCTAATCAGGATGAAACTCATCCCAATTATCATCAAGTCATACATAGCTTAAACAAAAAACATAGACTAACTTATCACAACTTGGAAAAGGTCATACGTGAGAGAAAAAATACATTGGTACACTTCCTTATAGACCTTTGGGTTGTACAAATGGTCATCATGAGGTGAACGAGAATTTGACTAAGAAACAAAAAGTCACATATCACAACCTAAAAATAATTGTGTGTGCACAACACGACCCCATTTTCACACTTTATGATGAACACACACATCACATGTCCACTGACAAAGAACATCATCATTTGCACCATCAAGATGGTGAGGAGGAAATGCACATAACAAATGTTGATTCCACCTTCAACATGGATTGTCAACAAGCGAAACTTGTTTCTAGTGGAAACCATAAGTTAACCTAACACATGTTGAAAAAAAAAATACGTGAGAGAAACAGGTGCAACTACATATCCCACAATGGTCATGATATTGACTGAGAGGAAAAAATCACATATCGTAGCTTAGATACAACACCATGCACTGCTGGCATTGAAAATCAACAAACACTTACTATGGATCCTTGTCTAGGGAAGAGAGATGCAAAATAGATCTTTATGAAACAAATTAAGGACACTCCTTCCATTGCATGTGCGATTTTAAAGCAACTGAATTTCTCAAAAAACACCAAGTATTTCACCCCTGAATTGCAAAAATAATACCTCGTCTTGACACTAAATGAAATAACATTTTCCAGTAGCAATATTTGTCTTCCATGCAAATGATAGCTTGAAAATGGAAAATTGCCACACTTTGCAGCACCTGACCAAATAAGATGTAACACACCACTACCAGATGTAAGCACACTTATAGAACTTGAAGAGAGACTTTTGTCTCTATGAATTGCGTTTGCACAAATCATACCTTGGGGATATAAATGACCCCAAATGGGATTAAAATGATCAATTATTAATGTGCCTGTCCAACTAGATGTTGTGAAAATATCCCTGCCACAATTCATTAGCGATACAATGACAATTGTTGTAGCTCTCAAAAGACATTCGCAATACAAGAATTCATACCAGACATGTAAAGTGTGTCTCCACATTGTCATGAAAGCATTAAAATAATTATGTTCCAGGGCCCTATACAAATCACATAACCTATGTATAAATGATAACTGGAAAAATGTTCTTGAACAAGGAAATGAAAACTCCGCACAAAATTTTGACACTACTAGTGAATTTGTTACAAGCAATGAATCAGAGAATGAAAGACCTATTGAGACATTGACAAATTGATTCATTGACTCACAACACATTCCTGACTTGCAATACAATATTGTCGAAATTGGACCTGTTGAAGGGCAATGTCCACTTGGAATATTCAAGGATAAATTTTCTAAGAAAATGAACTTCCCAACACTGTTCTATGGAGATCCACATCCCAATGACATGATCGAATGATTTAGCTACCCAAAAATAGTTTGATGGGAACTGCTACATTCAAGCGGTGACTTCTCTTGTTACATAACAAATATGTTTTTCAAAACAATGCACATAATGTAACAAACCTGATATTTACCATAAAAAAGAATGTTTATCTGCCTTCTAAATAATTTCTTGATAGAATAAGGGGTCCTAGTTATACAACTCTGATGTCAACTTAGTTGTGAAACTCTGTAACAAAACCTTTCTATAAAACTCTATTATACAAATCTTATTACCAATTCCTATATTTCTACCTTCCACAAGATATCCTATTTATATCTTCTTGCTTAATCACAAGTAGAAGGATTATACAAAAATGTTCCCCATGGATTTGGCAAATCCCTTTCAACCTTTATTCTTTACTTATATGCATATGGGGCTATGTACATAAGTACAGTCTTATCATTCATACTACAACTCATTTTTTTTTAACAAAGGTTCCATATTCACACACAAGTCCACTTGTGGATTTTTAACCCTAGGAAACTTTAACTAGATCTTTATCCATAATAGTCATGGGGTCAAGTTTGTACACTAGATAGCTAACATAACTACCAAGTCATGGTTAACTAGTGGTTGGTTGTAATGAAGTATTAAGTGTGAAAGCGAGTGGAAAAATGATATCTAGGACTGAACTACGGTCTTAAGCTAACAAAGAGGGTGTGAATGGGATTTAACTTCCGTCGATTCATGAAGGTGTCAAATCGCATAAACCTTAAGTGGAAGAAATGGTTCACTGTCATGACATCTAATACTCTACAACTCCATTAATGGCAGACCTGCGATTTCCCTTGTATTTATCGGTCTCTACACCCCAGGTGTCAAATCAACTCTGCCATTGTCACATGGCTAATCGTCCTCTGCACTGTTGACATTTAATCTGAGACATCAATGCACCGCTTAGGGTTGGAGGAGGTTCACATTTTTGTCAATGTTGAGTTTCTGCAAAGCGGCTCTATGAAATGAAATTTGTTTGAGGCGAAGTCTATTTCCATGGTGGTCACTTCATGGTTGCAACAAATGGCATGCACCGCCTTCCTACTATGTTTTCGTTAAACATACTATCGATATTGGTTAAATAATATGATGCATATTCAGAAAACATTGAGTAACAATTTATGTCATTTAGTAATCCCGTCATGTCTGTTAGCTCTCTGTTGAGTTCTCATTTGCGTGTAACTTCCTTGTATTCTTCAGAGTCATCCTACATCATGGAAGAGTGACTTTCCTTAATGTTTAGCAATGTTTCTTCCTTGATTAGGGAATACTAACCTCGTTTACCAATATTCGAGATCCTGGAGTTTTCTAAAACTCCCTATCGGAGGCTGGGGGTTCATAGCCAAATGGTCGTGGGTCTGGAAATAACCCTACTATGTGTTTTTTTTGTTGACTAGTATAGGGGAGACCCTACTTCCATAGTGTCCAACCATCTTAACTGGTTAAATGGAAGCTTTAGTCTCTATTTCACACTTAATATGTTATATGTCGTCCATGTATACAAAGGACTTGATATAGTCAACCACTGTATTTCATTATTTGAGAATATTATGTAAATATCTTTTTCCTTATGCTATTTAAATCGTTTCAAGAGTGGAAACGTATCACTAACGATGGGCCATGTTTGATGCGAGGGTACCCATTAGTGTGTTGTTGCACCATTCTCCCTCATCCCTGGACATCTTTCCAGACTGGAAATTATAAGGACAAGGAAGACATGCGAGTCACAAATCAGAAGTTAAGTAATGTTTTGTTAATAACCCATATCACTCTATTGGTGTGTTTCTTAAATTTTACTTGTATATAAATTACTAATCTTCGTATGATGGTTCCTCCAGGTTTCTGTATACGCCAAGGTTTCAAATGTTCATATGCGTGCATGGAACAAAAGGTATTTGAGTTCCCTTCTGAACCCTTCTGAAGTTCGAAAAGTCCCGGTTGCAAGTTTGAAAGCAGTCATTCTATACAGTTTTCCTCTGTTTCTTATCGGGCTTGGAAAAGGGAAAAATTCCCAAATGTAACTTTAAAGTTTGGTCTGGTTATGACAATATGATTCTTGCAATGATTCATCTACAGGATTACCCTGTTTATTTAAAGCATAGAAATGACTATTGAGCTAAGTCGGTTCTCCTCATTATCCGAACTTCACCCTATTTAATTATTAGGGTTATTGTTTCGATTATGGGTTTGTCTTTAAACTCTGAATGTTGGATCAAAAATATGTATATCGTTTTATTTCAAATTAGCATAAACAAATGCATTATATAGGATACACAAAATCATTCAAACAAGAAGGAGAATATTTTAATATATATGAACCAGTGCATGAGAAGACAAAGGGAACAACCACGTTCCTCCCAACCGTAGAACAAGACAGCCAAATTACTTGCCCGATTCACCCCCTAGCCTGACAATGAATCCATGAGGGCGAACTTGAAATCTTCTCTTCAACAAAGTTTCTTCTATCTGAAATCCTTTCCTTGCCTTACACTCAATATCCAGTGTTCATAACAACAACTGTATAGTAGTTCCTTTTCCCCATCATACTAGGCAACGTCCTGCCTCCTCACATATGCTATATATCCAAACCATCCTTTTTGCCTAGGTCTTTTTCCCTCCCTTGAGAATTTTCACATCTTTCTAAATCTCTGATTTTCATGGGCTTCCCATGGCCAAATCTCTGATTTTCCACTTGTAACAATCAACCTAGAGGTAGTTCCAACATGTTCCCCACTCATGGAGTCATGATCAGTTGAATTTAACATGGTTGTTCCATTTTTCCTCCTGCAATAATTAAAACAATATTTTGTTTACATACAAGTGTCATAGTCAAATAGTCAGTTGGGTCAAATTGGGTCTCTACCCAACAGTCATAATAATTAATTACAATTTATCAAATTCGAAATTCGAAATTGCCATAAACGACAAAAATTTTCCAAATTCAAATTTACTAGAAACGAAATAATTCTCTAACCCTTTTCAAATTTCAAAATTAATTTATCCGAGGATGTCACATCCTTTCCCTCTTCAAATAAGACACTGTCCTCAGTGATCGTTCCTTTCTTGGAATAGGATTGGATGGGAATGCTGCAAATCTCCCTCCAACTCCCAAGTGGCCTCCTCAGGACTAAAGTGCTTCCATTTCACCTTTACCTGAGCGACGAATTTTTTCTGAAGTACTATTTCTCTCAAGTCCAGAATGCGCAGGGGTTCCTCCTAAAACTCACCTTTTGGTTCCAACTGCACCAAGTTCCAATCAATCATGTGAGTAGGATCATCAACTTAATTTTTCAACAAGGAAACATGAAATACGTTATGAATTTTCAGATTAGCTGGAAGTGCAAGTTGGTATGCTACGGGTCCAATTCAATCTAGTATCTCAAAGGGCCCACAAAACCTGGGTGCCAACTTGGCACAGTTCCCGAGTTTTAGTGAACTCTTTCGAGGTTTGACCTTTAATTAAACATGATCTCCCACTTGAGAATCCAATTGTCTTCTCTTTTGGTCTGCATAACTTTTCTATCTGTCCTGTTCCATTTTCAATTTTTGTCGTACCTGTCTTACCATATTTTCCATTTCTTGGAGCATCTCCGGTCCAACCATAAGTCTTTCAACCAGGTTGTCCCAGCTAATTGGAGTCGTACACTTCCTGCCATACATTACTTTGAAGGGGCTTAACTTAGCCGAAGTTTTGTATCCATTGTGATATGAAAATTCTACCAGGTGTAGGAAGGTCCTACCACTTGCTTGTCTTGGTTCTTACATACATGCGGAGCATGTCCTCCATGATTTGGTTTGTTCTTTTAGTTTGTCCATCTATTTGCAGATGATAACTCATATTGAAATTCAAATTAGTATTTAGCCCTACAAATAATTCTTTCCAAAAAGCAGATGTAAATTTTACGTCTCTATCCGAAATCACCATTTTAGGAATACCATGCAGTCTAAAAATTTCTTTCATAAATATTTCAGCAATATTTATATCTTTAAAAGTAGACTTTATAGGAATAAAGTGTGTAGACTTACTGAGTTTATCGATTACAACCATAATAGAGTGATTTTGTTTCTGAGTTTTAGGCGAACTTGTAATAAAGTCTAGTGATATGGTCTCCCATTTCCATTCTACCACTAGTAAAGGATATAGTAGGTCGGTTGGATGTTGGTTTTCGGCCTTAACCTACTGACAATCTTGGCACCTAGACAAGTACTTCATTGTTTCGACCTTCATGTTAGGCCAGAAAAATAGTTTTCTAACTGTTGTTATCGTTTTCTGGTATCCTGGATGACCAGAATACAGTTTCTTATGCACTTCACCCAAAACTTCTATCTTTAATTCTTCCGAATCTCATATGTAAAGTCTGTTCTTAAATTGTAACAGTGCATTTTTATCGATATTCAAATTTGGTTTGTCTGATTTTTCTATAGTGTTTTTTAATTCTGTCACTATCTTAGTGTATTTTTTGTCATTAATATCTGTTGTCCTTATTCTCTTTTCTAGATCACTTTCTTCTCTACTGACATTTATTTTGAATAACCCATGGAGTCTTTTGCTTAGGGAATCTTCTACCTTATTTTCCTTACCCTTGATACGTCTTATCTCAAAGTCGAATTCTCTTAAGAAGGCTACCCATATTGCTTGCCTTGCATTAAGATCTGGCTAACTAAACAAATATTTCACTCTGCTATTATCTGTCAGTAATAGAAATTTTCTTCCCATTATGTAGTGTCGCCACATTTCTAAGGCGTGTATTACTGCTTCCAATTCTAAGTCATGAGTGACATAGTTTCTCTCATGTTATTTTAATTTCTAGGACTCATAACAGATCACATATCCTTCATGAGTTAGGACACCACCTAGTCCTTCTTTACTCGCATAAACACAGACGGTAAAGTCTTTATCTAGGTCTTCTACCTTCAAGATGGGTGTAGTTGTCAATAATTCCTTCAACTTGTTAAAACTATCTTGACACTTTTGTGACCAGTTAAACTTGGTCACTTTCTTTTGTAATGATGTGATAGGGTAGGCTATTTTGGAAAACCCCTCTATAAATCTGTGATAATATTTGGTGATTCCCATGAATGACCGGATATCTACTACATCCTTAGGTGCCGACCATTCCATGATGGATTTTATTTTCTCAGGGTCAACTACAATGCCTTCTTCTAAAATTACATGTCCTAGGTATTGTATTTTCTTTTGATAAAAATCACACTTATCAAATTTGGCATACAGTTTGTGTTTCCTCAAAGTTTGTAGAACTATTCTTAAGTGTTTTTCCTCCGTTTTAGAATAGACCAGGATATCGTCGATAAATACTAGTACGAACTTGTCTAAGTACTGATTGAAAATACTGCTCATCTAGCACATAAATGTGGTTGGTGCATTAGTGAGTCTGAAAGGTATGACTATGAATTCATAGTGTCCATATCTTGTTCGAAAGGTTGTTTTTTTTATGTCCTCATCTTTTATCCTAACTTGATGATAACCGGATCGTAAATCCAACTTGGAAAATATCTTGGCCCCACCTACTTGATTGAACAAATCATTTATCCTAGGTAAGGGGTACTTGTTGTTAATAGTCATTTTGTTCAATTGTCTATAATCGTTACATAGTCTTAGAGTACCGTCTTTCTTTTTCACAAAGAGGATTGGTGCTCCCCATGGTGAAACACTTGGTCTGATATACTCTTTGTCCAATAACTCCTGCAGTTGTATTTTTAATTCTATCATTTCTGGTAGACTCATTTGGTAAGGTGCTTTCGAGATGGGGGTTGAACCAGGTAGTAGGTTTATGCAGAATTCTATTTCTATTCTAGGAGGTAATTCAAGTATCTCATCAACAAATACGTCTTTGAATTCATGAAGGAAAACAACTTCTTCCATATTGGGCTTATCTTCTTTTTCTAACAGATTCATTATTTAGATGGTGTAAACTTGACAACCCTTTCTCATGCATTTCTTGAATTGCATTGTTCTGACTTGTCTAATTGATACAGGTTTTGGTATACCTTGGGTTGTTCTAGTAGTGTCATAATCGTCTTTATAATTAAGTGTCTTTTTATAACAATCTAGAATTGATTTGTGCTTTTCCAACCAATCCATTCCGATAATCACATCATAAGATCCTAGTGGCATAATATTCATATTTTTTTTTATGTTTTGACCATCTAAACTAAATTCAAAATCAGAAATAAAGTCAACCACTTTCCTTGTAGTTCTTGTTGCTAATTGTACCAGCCATGAGTTTGTGTGTTTCATCCTCTTAAGTTTATTTGACTCTCCTACTCCAGGAGTGATATAACTTATCATAGCTCTAGGATCAATTAAAATAGAAATTTGTGTGTTATTGATTTTACCTTCAATTTCCACCACAAAGGATTGGTGGTCAACTTGCTGACCATCAATGGCTGCATTTATCCGATGCAGGGTTCTTCCTACATCACCCACCGTCGAAGCTTCCTGCAAATTATGAACAAGAATTTTGTTTTCTATGTTTAAACGTGGACAGTTCCTCCTGAGATGAGGTTCTCCACATTCCCAGCACTTCAATGGTTCACGGGGACTATCCCCAAACTTATTTATTCCCAGATTTACCAGTTTACCACTGCCTTGCGTACTTGGATTATTGGAGTGAAAATCCTTTCTAGGAAATCTTTTTGCTGCATTTTGATAAGGAGCCAGTTGGTATCCCTTCTTCCGTTGGTTCATTCAGTCTTATTTCTTATCCTTTCAAGATTTGGGAAACTTCATCCGCTATTTTTATTGGTCGTAACACATTCATTCTTTCCTGAATACTTCACTCAAGGAATTTGAGTTGTCAAACTCAATTCTTTTCCTATAGGAATGTGGTAAACAGCTTAGGAACCGCTGGATTTTTACCTTGTCCTCCCGGATATAAGGTACAAACCTTAGTAATTCCAGGAATTTGTTTATAAGATCCTCCATTGTCATCTGACCAAGTCGTAACTCATAAAATTCTTTGGTTTTCCTTTCATAGTAGCTTTCATATAGGTATCATTTTTTGAAATATTTCTTAAAGTCAGACCACTCCATCTGTTTCTCTTTTAAGCCCTTGGCCAATTTCAGATCTTGCCACCAAATGATGGATTTTCCTTTCAGATTGTAAATGGCCCTTCTGACCTTCATATTGCTTGAATAGTTATATATCTGGAAATATTTTTTGACGTATAATAACCATACCTCAACTTCCTCTCCTGTTCTAGATTCTCTGTCAAAGGTAGCTGGCTTAACTTTCTTAAATTCTCCTTCAAGGTGGTCTACTTTTTTTCTCTTCCTGTTTGTTTTTGTTTTGTCCTTAGCTGAAGGTGTACCTTTACATGAGCTATCTCATTTTTCTGCTTCAGATCCAGAATTCTTGGAAGCCCTCTTGTTAACCTCTTCCTCATTATTATCATTTTTTAGGATTTTCTTTGTCACTATACTATGTAGCAGGACTTCATTTATTTCATGTTATTCTTGTTGAGCTTTCTTCAGTTTTTCATTGTCGGCTTTGAAAACCTATAGCTCGATCATGAGATTCCTCATTGTTTCCATAACTTCAATCAGTGATCTTTCATCGCTATTCTTCCTCTGATTTTCAGGAAGTCTTTGTTGGGAATTCCCATCGATTCTGATTTCCCCTTCATCTTGCGCTGCCATGTTTAACACAGAACATAAAAGTTTTATGTTTGTAACAATAAAGGTTTATTAGTTTTACATAAAAAAATTATATGCATAAGTAAATTAGATGGCCCTCTTCAAGGTCCAAGTGTTGTAACCTTTTCTTTGATACTATATGTAACAAAACTCATATTTACCATAAAAAAGAAAAAAAAAGTATCTTCCTTCTAAATAATTTCTTGATAGAATAAGGGGTCCTAGTTATACAACTTTGATGTCAACTTAGTTGTGAAACTTTGTAACAAAACCTTTTTATAAAACTCTATTATACAAATCTTATTACCAATTCCTAGAATTCTACCTTCCACAAGATTTCCTATTTATATATTCTTGCTTAATCACAAGTAGAAGGACTATACGAAAATGTTCCCCATGGATTTAGAAAATCCCTTTCAACCTTTATTATTTAGTTATATGTGTATGGGGCTACGTACATAAGTACAGTCTTATCATTCATACTACAACTTGTTTTTTTTTAACAAAGGTTCGATATTCGCACACAAGTCCACTTGTGGATTTTTAACCCTAGGAAACTTTAACTAGATCTTTATCCATAATAGTCATGGGGTAGAGTTTGTACACCAAACCACTAACATAACTACCAATTCATGGTTAATTAGTGGTTCTTGGAACCGGTGGTTGGTTTTAATGAAGTATTAATTCCGAAAGCCAATGGAATGTGAATGGGAATGTGAATTAGTTCAAGTATCTAGGTTTGAACTATGGTCTTAAGCTAACAAAGAGGGTTTGAATGGGATTTAACTTCTGTCGAGTCATGAAGTTGTCAAATCGCATCAACCTTAAGTGGAAGATATTGTTCATTGTCATGATAGTTAAGACTATGTAACTCCATTAATGGAAAACCTGCGAGTTCCCTTGTCAAATCGACTCTGCCATTGTCACATGGCTAACCATCCTCCACACTATTGACATTTACTCTGAGATGTCAATGCGTCGCTTAGGGTTGGAGTAGGTTCACAATTTTTTCAACGTTGAGTTTCTGTGAAGTGACTCTCTGTAACAAAATTTGTTTGAGGCGAAGTCTATTGCCATGGTGGTCGCTTCATGGTTGCAACAGACGACATGCTCTGCCTTCCTGGTAAGTTTTACTTAAACATACTATCCATATTGGTTAAATAAGATGATGCATTTTAGGAAAACATTGAGTAACAATTTATGTCATTCGGTAATCTCATCATGTATGTTACCTCTCTGTTGAGTTCTCACTTGAGTGTAACTTCCTTGTATTCTTCAGAGTCATCCTACATCCTAGAGGAGTGATTTTCCTTAAGGTTTACCAATTTTTCTCCTCTGATTAGGGCGAGGGAATACTAACCTCGTTTACCCATATTCGATATCCTAGAGTTTTGTAAAACTCCCTATCGCAAGTCGAGGGTTCATAGCCGAATAGTCGTGGGTCTGGAAAGAACCCTACTATGTGTTTGTTTGCTTGACTAATACAGTGGAGACCCTACTTCCATAGTGTCCAACTGGCTTAACTGGTTAAATGGAAGGTTTAGTCTTTGTTTTACACTTAATATGTTATATGTCATCCATGTATACAAAAGACTTGATATAGTCGACCATTGTATTTTTTTATTTGAGAATATTATGTAAATATCTTTTCCTTATGCTATTTAAATCATTTCAAGAGTGGAAACGTATCACTAACGATGGGCCTTGTTTGATGTGAGGGTACCCATCAATGTGCTGCTGCACCATTCGCCCTCGGCCCTAGAAACCTGTCCAGACTAGAAATGATAAGTATAAGGAAGCCATGTGAGTCTCAAATAAGAAGTTAAGTAATGTTTTGTTAATAACCCATATCACTCTATTGGTGTATTTCTTAAATTTTCCTTGTATATAAATTGCTAATCTTTGTATGATAGTTCCTCCAGGTTTCTGTATATGCCAAGGTTCCAGATGTTCATATGCATGCATGGCGCAAAAGGTGTTTGAGTTCCCTTCTGAACCCTTCTGTAATTCAAACAGTCTCGGTTGCAAGTTTTAAAGTAGTCATTCTGTAAAAAAATTCCTCCATTTCTTATCGGGCTTGGAAAAGGGAAAAATTCCCAAATGTAACTTTAAATTTTGGTCTGGTTATGACAATATGATTCTTGCAACGATTCATCTACAAGATTACCCTGTTTATTTAAATCATAGAAATGACTGTTGAGTTAAGTCGATCCTCATTATCCAGAATTCACTCTATTTAATTATTAGGGTTATTGTTTCGATTAAGGGTCCGGATTTAAACACTGAATGTTGGATCAAAAATCTGTATATTGTTTTATTTCAACTTAGCATAAACAGATGCATTATATTGGATACACAAAATCATTAAAATAAGAAGGATACGATTTTAACATATTTGAGCCAATGCGTAGGACGACAAAGGGAGCAACCACATTCCTCCCAACCGTAGAACAGGGTAGCCAAATTACTTGACCGATTCACCCCCTAGCCTGATCATGAATCCATGAGGGCGAACTTCAAATCTTCTCTTCAACAATGTTTCTTCTATCGGAAATCCTTTCCTTGCCTCACACTCAATATTTAGTGTTCATAACAACAAGTGTAAAATAGTTCCTTTTCCCCATCATACTAGGTAGCGTACTGCCTCCTCACATATGCTATATATCCAAACCATCTTTTTTTCCTAGGTCTTTTTCCTTCCCTTGGGAATTTTCATAGCTTTCTAAATCCTTGATTTTTAGGGGCTTCCCATGGCCAAATCTCTGATTTTCCACATGTAACAATCAATCGAGAGGTAGTTCCAACATGTTCCCCACTCATGGAGTCATGGTCAACTGAATTTAATATGGATGTTCCATTTGTCCTCCTGCAATAATTAAAACAATATTTTGTTTACATACAAGTGTCATAGTCAAATAGTCATTTGGGTCAAATCAGGTCTCTTCCCAAAAGTCATAATAATTAATTACAATTTATCAAATTCGAAATTCGGAATTGCCATAAATGTCAAAAAAATTCCAAATTCAAATTTACCAAAAACGAAATAATTTTCTAACCCTTTTCAAATTTTCAAAATTAATTTATTTGGGGACGTGACACATAATAATTGAGAAAGTGATATCTTGCATGTGGGTACGAATAATAAAATTCCAGCTATAAAGAAGAAAGTTATTGGCCAGAGATGTCAAGTACAAAGCAAACCTAGAAAATATCCTAAAATCTAATATTGTATACATAGATTTTAAAAACATTTGCATCTCTCCTAACTACTTGCAACAAAACAAGAAAACTATATTTGCAATGATCTGAAAATTGGGACCCCCAACGTTTTTCATCACATTTACAAGTGCAGAGCATAATTGGGATCCATTTGTTGTTATGGTGTCAGCATTGTATAGGAACAAGAAAAGGAAAAAACAAACTGACACATTGGAAAATGATGACATTGACTACCTCATAAGAAAAGACCCAATGACATGTACTCATTACTATAGACATAAAATAAATGCTTTGAGACAATTGATATGTCATGATGAAACGTTCTTTGGAAAAATATCATACTACTATTTTGTGACTGAATTCCAGAATAGAGGGAGTGAGCATGACCATGCACTGTTATGGATAGAGGGTGAATTAGTCTATGGAAATGAAAACAACTGACAAAACCAGGAGTTTCTATACAAATACATAACATGAAACATAGATCATTTGGATCTAGAACTTGTCAAAGTCCATAGACATTATCATACAAGAAGCTATAAAAAATGAAAATAAATCACATTGCATATACAACTTCCCTGTGTCGCCAATGAGAACAACGAGAATCATAGAACTAATTAGTTTATAGGATAGTGTTCGCATTGATAAATCTAAAAATTTGTTCACATTTCTATAACAACAAGACTTTGATGACTTAATGATCTTCGAAGACTTCTTGGAATAACTAAATCTAACAGAAGATGACTTCATCCAAGTGATACAATCTACACTTAGACAACCAACATTTTTCCTTAAATGAAAAACTTTCACATATTTGGAACAACAGTCTCTCCAAGGAAATGCCAATTATGTGGAATGCAAATACATATGCACAGTATGTCCTCAATGCATATGTTGAAGCATCATATTCTACCTCATACACGACAAAGATTGACAAATCTATGACAAGTGCATTCATAAGGAAACATAGAGAACATGAAAAAAGTCATACTAATGTTATGCAAATGATTTGTACACTTGGAAATGCATTACTTAATCTGCAACAAATGTCTTCTCAACAAGCAGTCCACATTGCACTTTTCTTGCCTCTGAACTATAGTTCAAGGAAATGTGTCTTCATAAACACATATCCACTTGAAAAATGCACATTTGTACTTAAACCACCTTCTTTGCTAGAAAAAGAGCCTGATAATTTAGAGGACATGATATGTCGCTCTATTATTGATTATTACCTCCAGCGTCCATTTCCTATTAAGCATATATTCCTAGCAGAGTTCGTATCGCATTACAAAAGAAATGGTACAGCCATATCAAAAAGAAAAAAACCAAATGTAATACGCTTTGTCAAATACAAAAAACAAACAAACTATGAAAACTATTATAGAGAAAAACTATTGTTGTATGTTCCATTTGATAAAAATGAAAACACATTAAAACATAACTTCCCTACATGGGAAGCTGCATATATTTCCTATGAGAGTACAATACAAACCAATGAATCTAGATTTACATAAAATTTTAATCCAACAAGCGGTGATTTAGAAAGTGTAGTTCATGAAGTAGAAAACCCTAACAATGTTGATGCGACATGGACAAACCATAAAACAACAAGAACTCTCTATGAGTCCTATTATTTGGAAGAATTTTTGCCTTGTCCTCGAGTAGCCACCATTGAAAAACATATCAATCTTGTCTTTCAAGTCACAAAACATTCTTTCTTTATTGAAAATAACGAATACTACAGAGTTAAACGATTGTTCAATCGAGAACAACAAGCAATCATGAAGGACATTGCAATTAAAAAATGATTAAACATGCACACTCTTGTGCATTTGTTCCTTACAAGTGGGGTAGGAACAAGAAATACATTCACATTGAAAGAACTAATCGAAATTCTTATACGAATCTATGATTCAAACAATTCGAATGACCCTATGAAACCAAAGGAACTAATAATTACATATATAGGAAATGATGCATATAATGCAGGTGGAACAACAGTCCACTCTGCATTTTTAATGCCTTTTAACAAGTTACATTTCTTCCACTCAACAATGAAATGTTAGATACCTTGTTCAATATTTATCACGAACTACAACTTGTCTTCATAGATGAGGCATCATTGATTCGAAGTCGCTTATTATATTCCATTAAAAATCGATTGAGAAACATAAAACATGTGCACACCAAATACTTTGGGGACATTGACATGATATTCTGTGGGGAGCTTTACCAGGCACAACCCATCCAAGATTCTCTAATATTTGAACAACCTATGGTCAATATGAAAATAGTCACGAATGACTTATGGAAAAACAATATAAAACTCTTTGAATTACATATTGCAATGCGCTAGACAAATGAAACATTTATTGCAATTCTAAATAGAATGTGGACAAATATCCAAACATGTGATGACTAAACATATATCAATTCAAGTTGCATGTGACCTGCAACAATAGACCCAACCTTCCCTTAACTATTCTACACGAATAGGAATGTTGCAATGCATAGAAGGTAGATGCTATTGCTCATTCTTGGCGATGATATCATCATCAATTCAACTGACATTTAAGAATAAAACCATGGCAATGTACCATTTCATCAACATACAACCACTTTGCCTTTTCAACTTGTCCTAGAATTAGACATGCTAGTTGAAATATATGCATGCAACTACGATTCACGGGATGGCTTGGTGAATGGTGCAGATGAAATACTCAAATATTATACCAAAAAAGAAAAATTTGATGTCCTCTGTATTAAGTTCTATGAGCCACATATTATCCACTGACAAGCAAACAAGTTGACTTATCTATATAAGTCAAACACTGTGCGTGATTGGACACCTATCTTATGAATATCAAAACTAGTATCGACATCGACAAAGACATGTCATTTGAAGATTCAAAAACAATTTCCAATTAAACTTGCATGTGCACATACAGTCCATAGATCACAAGGGCTAACACTTGATATTTTTTCTTTCAACCCTTATAGAATTCAAATACATGGAATTGTATACACATCATTGTCTTGTGTCAGAAGTATAGACTCCTTGTATTTGTTAAGTGATTTTACAAAAGACAACTTCAAATTCAAACATAAATTTGGTATTGAGATGCAACGCCTTAGGACTAGCACAAAATGGCATCTACAATGTGATTACCAATCCATACAAACAAACTCATTTGTATCAATTCTCTCACTTAACACATGCAACTTACATGCACATATCGATGATATACTCAATGACTCTGACACAATGCAATCCAATATTACGTTCTTGCAGGAAACATACATGACATTATGCATGCAAAACAAGCAATTTCCAAATCACAAATGCATATCAAGTTACATTAAACATGGAGTGATGATATTAGTGAAAAAATATGTAACAATTTTGGAGCATATGCATTCCTAAGAAAACAATGTTGAGATGGTGCTGGCAAGAGCAATCTTCCATGAATTAGAAATTGCAATATTTAATCTCTATGTTGCTCCACATGCAACATTGCCCAACATATTGAATGTTGTTTCAAATGCATTACAACATTTACATGTGAATGAAACCATTATCATTGTAGGAGACTTCAATATTGACATGCTATAAAATAATGCCAGAACAAAAGAATTGGAAAACTGCATGTGCAATTATAGTCTTTGGTTTTTTTTGGATAAGATAAACCATGTACAAAACACACGTATTGACCATGTATGGTCAAATGTGCCCATTTCACAATAAAACCTCTTTATCTTAGACACATACTAGTTTGTTCACGATACAATTAGTATTGTACTTGAATTATGAAATATACATCAAGCATATTACAATATCATATTTCTATGTTTCAAGGCATATCTGGCTAACTTGTTGCACAAAACCAAATTATTCAGCTAGAATCATGCAACT
>JASDQU010014443.1:79145-89787 GCA_032191745.1 Picea mariana
TTTGGGTATTTCCCAGCATTTTGGTTGGGCGATAATTTACAACAGAGAGGGATAGTCCTATCTCCCTTACAGGCGAATCTACATACATCTGGCTTAAAAAAATTTCTCTGCCTTATGCTCTAAACTCAGCGAAATTGTTGGCCCTCGATCCACCTTCTTTGCATTTTAATTTCACTTCTAAAGTGTGTAGTACTGATCCTTGGCTTGGCTCTTTCACATGGCTCTATCACTTGATTTCACACTGCGATTTCGTGGACTTGCTCTCAGATTATACGTTGCACTCCCCTCATGAAATTTTGGGTGTTTCACACCACAAACTGCACCTTTAATGGCATTCAATTCCAACTCAGATTGATTGTTTTTTTATACATAAGGAAAACAATGAGTTTACGCTACGACTGGCAGCAAATGCAATCCTTGGTTTGACTGCATTGTATTGGCAGTGAATCCTATTTTTTCCCTTACTATGGTGAGATCTGCATTTAATGGAAGCATTTGATCTGTTATGCCAACGATTTCATACATATCTGGCAACTGGGCTTGGGCTATGTCTGAAACTGTGTATTAATTGCAAGTTATGGTAGTGAATTAGTTTCTCCTCTACATAATGGTTGTGTTTCCTTTCTGGAGTTGAAAGCTGCTTATGACAATGATTTCCCTTTTTAGAAATAAGGATGGACTGACGTGTTTATTGACAGCAGTTATAATTAGGTTGTATCCCATGGCTATCAGGTATTAAATGATGATGACATCATACCTTTAGTAGACAACATTAACCTATTTTGATAAACGTCATGTCAATTAATTGTTATAACAACCACATAATGCATGTTTAAACAATGATTTTATGTGGACAAAGGATTATTTAGATAGAGAATTGTCAACCACCTAACGTATTCAATAGGAAGCGGAATTTTTGGTTAATTAGCGTTGCCCTTAAATTTCAATTATGAGGGACAATGCTCCATGTGGATGAAAATGATTTGTAGGTGAATGCAAGTAGGTATGTAATTATGTAGCGTCTCTTATTCTCGAAAGTTTCATTACTAAAGGGATACCAACTACCTCACTCATTACTAATAATAGGAGAGATCAATCTCTAGATATTTGAATGAATCCCCTATATCTACCTACATATAAACATGATATAATAATAATATATGTTTGATTTTATGAAAGCTATGAAAGACCTAATAATTAGTAATTATGACAATGATTCTTATGTTAAGGATTCATTCGTATTTAGTTCTGTTTGATTTTGAGACTCTAACTTAGAAGTTAATGGTTTATGGAATTTTAGTTAATAAACTGCACCAGTTTAATTGTTGACGGTCTTATAGTTTTAGCCGAACAATTGATAGTTTAACATCTATTGAGGATCCTGCACCTTGAGCCTTATGTTGAGCGGGAAGGGGTAGCCGGTCATCCTAGTTTCACCTTAGAGGTTTCCTTGTAGGAAAAAAGAATCCTCTGGTTATCCACGCAATTTAATTCGAGTGTTATCATCTTTCATCTTCTCGATCTGTTGCTTAGGGTGTGGGTGTAGTACTCTTGTCAGTAACTCGGCTCCTGGTGAATTGGATTCTTCTGGAGTCCTTGCTCCAGATGGGTTAGGTAGCACGAGGGTTATCACTGCACCTATCACCTAGGGATGGCATGAGTCCTAATGAGGAGATCATGGCATGCCCTATTGGATAGAGGTGAACGATAATTTGGTCGGAGTCTGTGCCTTTTGTGGGAGTGTTCTTGATCGTTGTAAGTTATTATTGGTTCATGGGATGAATGCCTTCATGTGTTGGGTTGTGCACCTTATAGGTTCTAGTTATCTGGCCATCGAGGCCATTGTGTCAGGATGGGGATGTTATCCCTTATCTTGTAGGCATGGTCATATTTGTGTCGGGCAGGTAGTCGTTCTCCTTGTTGTTTTACACATGTTTCAACCAGTTTCTCTTGTGTCAGTGCGTGGTGTCATAGTTTTATTTCGCCTATTCTTCAGGCATGTTTCCCTCCATCAGATGAGTTTTTTAGCTGTAATCATTGTTCTTGTCCTATTTAAAAATAAATAAATAAATCATGTTTATCTTCGCATGTAATCGTAACGATTGGGGTCGTTACATAGAGTTCTGATGTCTTTTTTTTGTTTTGTATTTCTGGTTCATGACTAACCATATTCCTTGACCCATCATATCATTTCCTCAGTAGTCTCCTTCTTGCATTTCTCATGTTTACATTACATCTCCACTGTCTCATAGAGAGTAATATTCGGCTTGGTTTTTTCTTAGAAATGGTCCTGATAGAACTATTATTCTTCCTTCTCTTATTTATTTTCCTTGGATATATGTTCTTCCTTCATCGCATGGCTTGTTGTCTCCTAGTGCATGATTATTTTTCATTGCTTGTCTTTTCCCCTTTCCTAGTTCACATCATTCTGGGAGAGGGTGTCATTTCCTCTTTGGTTGGGTTTCCTTGCATATTGTTGGTGCTTGTTATTTATGTCATCCATTATGGATGTGCATGAGTCCTAAATGTTACTACTGGGTTTTTAATGGAGTGACTCAACCAACTGGTCCCCTTATACTATCAACATTGCCTCTGTACATATATTTGAGGACACTATTCTACGTGTAGTTCACCTTCGACTCCCTCGCTGAATCGTGAAGATCCAGAAAATTGGGTTGTCCCTCAAATTGTTTCTTCTATTAGAACCTCCATTCATCATGCACCTCAAGTCCTTTACTCCTAAGACCATTATTTCTCTCTATGGTGTCGAAGCCATCATACCATGATGGATTTGATTGATGGATATCTAGGTCATTCATTTTCATAAAACCATAATGTAGCTCATGCATCTCTTAATAATGATATTTTTTCTATGTGTGGTGTCATATCCTTTCCTACTAATGATTTTCTTATTTATAACATCCCCACTATTATCACCAGTTTAGTTAATTATTAATGTAGATATAATATGTGGCTATGACCAAGAGATATAGTATGTGAATTGTATTTCTATGTTTTAATAATAAAAAGTGATGTGAGTTGCTAAGGGGACATAGAAAAAGATGGGGGATGGATTAATCCACAAGAGAGGGGAGGGGCTAAAATAATGGTCAAGAGGGGTGGAAGGGGGAATTACCCATGTATATTAATTCAACCTATTTTTCCTAAATTGGATATTACTATATGAAACTTCTAATTTCTAATTAAGTGCTCCCAAAGCCAATATTTTAATAATTGTAAGATGGTGGGTGTGAGTGGTCACACCCCATATTTATTTTTCATATGGGGGATGATTAAAATCATCTTGGGGAAGTGTGAGAGTCAAGAAAGTAAGCCAAAGAGAGGAAATTCCTATGTGTAACAACAATAGTTTTTCATTATTCATTTTTGTGCATGAACAACAACTAGAGAGGAAGAAAGTGAGTTGGGAGATGGAACAACCATGGAGGGAAAATTATAGGGCATGTTGGAGCATTTCTGTACTGTATTTGGAGTTGGAAACTAAGGAGATAAGTTTTCAAGCATGAAGAGTGAACCCTTGTGTGAGTTCAACTGAAACGACAAGTGTTTGTTGTAGATGCTAGCAGTTCTTCCTGGAAGTGAGTTCCATTGAGTTTCCCAACTGAGAGATTCCTAATTACATGTTCCATAGAGACCTTGATAAATGAGTGGGATTCTCGAGGGACTAAGATCACTGAAGTGGTACATTCCTTGGGTTGGGAAGGTAGAGAGGAAGAGAGCTAGTGTAAAATCGAGATAGATGTAGGAGAATACTTGTGGGTTGTTAGCTTTATGAGTTGTAAGTGGACAGAGAGAGACCACCCTATTTTATAGATTTCTATCCTAAGCTCAACGGTGACTTTTTATTGATATTTGGAACAAAAGGTATATGGTTGGGTGGAACATCCATCCCAAGTTGTTGGCTACACAACTATTTATAAAAGATAAGTGTTTTATCTTGCTTCTATTGAATTATGAGTTTATTTGTTTTGCATGAACTCTGTGTATTTGGGAATGATTTATATGTTGTTGTAATTAATTTTAATAGATGAATTTCATGTTGAGCCCCCCAAGGGGAAGCTCAATTAGCAATTGTTGTGAATATGAAGTTCCATGAGGTTCCAAGTTCAAATCCCCCCAACTTACAATGTGTGCTACGTAAGGGGCATTGTGGGAACACCTGGAGGTTATAGTGGTAGCATTTGGATAACACAGCCATGTGTAACGCAGTCACGTGCCCAACTAGTTGTTGATTTCAAAAAAAAAGAAGAAGAAGAAGATGAATTTCATGTGTGTTTTAAATGGATATAGATTCATGTAATTAATTGTAACAAACAATAGCTAAATCTGGTTTTAATTCACAGTTGAAAGCTACAGGAAATTAATTTAGTTAGCTATAAATTTTGATTTTTATGAGTATTCTAGATCGTAATTTTCTTCAGGTGCGATGGGGTATGTTACATTATTACCTACCTTTTCATCCACGTGTCTCCCAATTCGTGTGATCTATTTCATTATGATTACTCTCTATATAATTAGTGGCTTACTAGGGATTGAGGTAAGGGGATGTCATGTTAATGATCATGATCCTTTCCTCCTTTCTTTGGTTATCCATACCTTTATGTCCTTATACTCCATTCTTAGTAGGTTGGATTGTAGTGTGTCCCATTGTTTTTGAGTTTGCATGGATAGTTCCTCATTGGTCATCCTATCCTCCTATCTGAAAACATATTGGAGTATGAGGTTCATAGTAGAGTGGAAAAATGTTGTGACTTGAATGAGATTGGTCGACATGCAAGAATTATTTGAAACCTAATCAGGATCATACCTATTCCATATTTGCGTAATATCTTGTATTATCATTTCTTAATCTCATTTTGCTATGACATCTTTATGCTCAAAATTGTGGTCTATTTGGATTCCTTTCACTAGGATTTGCAATTATGCGGCATTTCTAGTGTGTGACCCAAGAGAATTGAAAATATTTTTAATATCACTCTCCTTCATCTCTGAAATCCCCTCCTACATCAACAGGTCCTCGATTCCCTTTAGATTCCAATCAAAACTCAACTTGATAATACAAGTGGAGGTAAGGACAACATGTTTGCTAAGAGATTCATTGATTTTGGAATGTGTTGGATTAATGACATTGTACTCTTATTGAATTAAGTTTTCTCATCACCACTGAATTGCATTGATAGATTCTCAAATATTGGCTTCAGTGATATACCATACCTCATTCATGCTTTACTTTTGTTTCCTACAGGCCCCATGGTTTCTTTCCTTCCATACATTCCATCGTAGAAATCCCATAAATATGTTCCATAGTCTTCTTGTGATTGGATTTTGAATTCCTTGGTGATTTGTAGTATATGTCCACTAATTCCATCCAATTGTGTGAAGATTGCTACCGCTTTGTCCCACAATTGTGACATCGCTCTGCATGCATTGAAGTGGTGGTCAGTTGTTTGTTTTAATCTCTGCATGGGGTCTCCACTTACTGAACCTTATGACATAACACGTGCATTCGTGAGATTCTAAATAATACCTATAATTTCACTAGATATTCATAAATATCTCTCAAAATCGTTTTGTTGAACCCCCCTCCCAATACATCTTTCCAATTAGAAAAACTCATTTTTTACTGTATATCCCTTACTTTTATGACATACCCCTTTTTATATGCCCCAATACTTATTAAAACCCCTTGTACCGACATCCTCCCCCAATACCTATAATATATTTACTCTATTTTTCAAAATTTTAAAACCTCCTTTATGAATGAACGTGCCTCATAGCTCTCTTAAAATTGTAACACATTGATGGTCCATATCAATTCCCAAATACATATTTAATGATGATCTTTTTTCTAAAAATAATATAGTAATTATTAGAATAGATTCTTCCACTCAATGGTTTTATCTCACATTAACAACTCCAACTCTATATGTTTTTTACCTTCATCTCATTAATATGATTGTTGATTTTTTATTAAATTAATTACTTTATTAATATAATATTTTATTTTCCTAAAACCATATTTTATTTTCCATTAGGTACATACACCAATAAACCGCTTTTAGGATTTGGGTTAACAATGTATATTTGTAAATTATTTTTCATTTTGATTTGTATTATTAGTTTTAATTTATGTCTATATTTAAAAAAAAAATACTTTTTTATTATAACCATTAAAATAATATTAAAGGTAATATTTATTTTACCAAGATGTTATTGTTTACATATAATATAAGTATGTATGATATCATGGAATCGACTCTAATTTTTACTAGGATTTTCCATTAATTTATTAAGTATTGAATGCGAGTATTAAAATATAAATATGTATGATATACTATAAATATGTAGAATAAAATGAGGGACTATAGTGATTGATAATCTATTGACTTTATATTAGTTTTTCCTTGACTATAAATTTTTTCATAATTTCTATTGTTCGAACTAGAGAACTAAAAACATTATTTTTTATATAATAAAAAAAAACTTATATGCCGTGATCTCATTGGAGAATAGATTCAAAGTCTTATTGCCATCTTCACTATTCCCAATGTTTTAAATGTTAACATATCCAAAGTTTTGATCATCTACTTTCTTTTTGAATTTTTATTATTTTTATTTAAATGTTTATATATCCAAAGTTTTGACCATCCAGAGTTAATTTTATTATTAGTTGACTTCATATTAGTTTGTCCTTTGACTATAATTTTTTTGCATAATATATATTGTTAGAACTATTATTATTATTATTATTAAGTACTTAAAAAGTCATTTTTATTATTAAGTACGTAAATAGGCCTAACACACTGCATTCTTTTTTAAATGTTTACATAGCGCGATGCCCTTAAACAATTCTGATAGCCTTAAATGTTTACCTAACCAGCGTGAAAGCCTTAAATTTTTACTTAACAGACCTATCACAATACATTTTCCTTCGATTTTTTGATACAATCTTGTTTGCAGTGAATTTGGGAAATATTGTTCTCCATTGGCATTACCGGTTCATTGGTTGTTGATTGCTCGTTTGTTCGGTGGACGTTGCTTATTGTTTTTTTCTTAAAATTTTCAATGTTGAGGTCCTACAGATACAGTTGGACCTCTTGGTTCTTCCTCACTGGTTTGTTGTTTGTTTCTTACTCTTGTTTTCTTCAATTTTGCACGGATGAAGTCCTGCACCTGTAGCTCCACCTGTTCTTGCACTTTACAGGGTTGAAATCTTTCACCCTTGATTTCTTCAACTTTGCAAGGTTGGTGTCCTACATCCGTAGTTGGACATGTTGTTTCAGTTTGTAGGGTTGAGATTTTGCACCCGCAATTGGAACTGTTATTCTGTCATTCCCCATTCACAAGTAAGTTTCAATGATATGGTTTCAATCCTATTCATTGTTTGTTGTTTACTATTTTTAGTTTGCAGGTAAGAATTTTCAATACTCGAAAGTGTTGAAAATCAAAATAAATGTAAAAAAAAAAAAACTTGAAATAATACCTCAGTGAAAATTCTCTTGCAGAACATCCTTATATGTGACTACTAGGACCAAAGAAAGAGGAGTGTAATGCTATCCCCGAAAAGTGTTGAAAAAGAAAGCTTGTCGCCTTTGAATTTCAATGATGAATAAAGAACCCACCTCTCTCATAGCCATAGTGACATATAAAAAAGAAAATGGGATGTTCTCCTCATATTTAAGTTCCTGAAACCATACGTTTAGTGCATTTTTCCAGGTTGTCCCCTTCCAATCACATATGCCCACTTTCATGTGTTGGAAATCATACCATAGCTCTTTGGAAAATGGAAATTCAAATTTATTTGCCAAAAAATCCCTTTTAATTGTGGAGTAAGAATCTACGAGGACCTTGACATTCCTTCTTTGCAGGTTATGACACAGAAGTATTTTGTTATATGAGTTAAAACCAAATGTAGTTGTTGGTTTTATGTTGGACTTTGGGTGTTCCAGAGAATCTTCCATCACCATTTTCAGATATGAACCTCATCTTGTGGAAATGATTCTTTGTAACCTGAATGAGCAGTTCACTGATCTGTCTCGGACTGAGTTTCCCAGTGCCCAATTTTATAATATATTCTTCATCTTGTAAGATAATTGGAACATCTTATAATATTTTATTCATCTTGTAAGATAATTAAAACCATAAGAAGGTGTGCTATGTGTTGGTTTTGTTCCCGTGGTAAAAGTCAATAATGCCTAGTTCTTCCACTTTTGTTTATCCGACAGACCATCTATGTGATTTTTCTGAGTGGGAGACATAAAAAAGTTGTTTCATGTATGTTTAGTGTTGATTTATGAAGAGTGGGGATGAAAATAAATGATGAATAGGATTGTAAATCTCTATACAATGGCTAGTGAAATGCTTATAAGATGCACACCTATAATAAGTTAAAAAATTATATCTTAAATACTTAGTCTTTGTACTGAGAAATTTTATAGTGTTGTTTAATTTGCATTATATCTTCTATATGGTTCAACACTCACTATAGCTTTGTTTTTTTTTCATATGCTATAGCAACCAGAGAGCATTGAATTTTACACGAAGAAGATTGAAGGGTACATAGTGAAATTGGTATGTAGTTCTGAACATGTAGTTTTTTTTTTCTTTTTTTCTATTTGCATATTATCTAGACATAGATAGGAAACATATTGAAAATAACAACTTAAAAGATGCAACAAGTAATAGATGTTGAGTGATATTAAATATATATAGACTCCATTGTACAGGACAACATCAACAAGATATTTCATAACAATGGGATTTTTAGATTAGATGCATTCTCGTATACTGTGGGATATTACCTCTTCGATGCATTTCAATTTCTATTGCATTTCCATTATTCCTCGACCAAGCTGCAGAATGGATTGATAGATAATTTCTTGGCCTATTTATAAAATGGCGACATTGAGGCATTAGATTCACATCAATACGAATTGGCATCTGATTTTCTTTGGCAATTGCATGGAATACATGATGTCAGTACATAATTTTAAAAGATGCGGATGTCTGCATCTGCAAATTCCTGCACATGACAGAGTACTTTGGGGAGATAAATTTTGTATATGGTGGTTGGCCAAGTGGCGGAATATATCAATTCGAATTTGTTCATTAACAAGAAAAAGAAGATATATACTATTCAACAAACCCGCATCTAGGGATCCATATTGTATCTTGTTCCATGATGCCAATCCTCTAAGTGGTCATTATGAACCACTACTCTATAGAAAACTATCCATATGCAATCTTGGAGGACCTTATATTTACTTGTCCCTCACCTGCAAAGACCTTCAATCACATTGGAAACAAATTATGCACCATATACACTCTCATGAATTGCACATAGCAACAACTATTACATCTACTTGTGGTGATAGTTTGTTCAATGCAATTTTCTATTTGATAGAAACATAGTTTGATGTGAACTCAATGTAGGGGCCGTGGATACATAATTTGATATAATTCCTTTAAATTACACAAATAATTCAATCACCAGCATATAAGTAAATTTTCAGCAGAGATTAACATTTAACTACAACAAAAAAAAAAAACTTAGCAATTTCATAAACAAATTACCTACTTTTGATGCTAATTTCTTCGTTGACCTGGTTGTCTAGCCCGCTTCTTTGTTGCTCCTTGATGCGTTGACCAACTTCACCCAAACCGTGTTTCCTCCTTGCCAGCTAGGAACAGCCTTTCTGGCTTCCTAGCTCCAGGATACTGTAAGGCTATCCTGGCCCCCATGCCGAAAACCCCCAGCAAACCGCTGCCCCCTGCTTTTGGTTCACCCAAAAGCCCCTCAAACAGACTCCCCACACCAGAAAATAATCCTCTCAGACATATAGTCTTTTCCCCTCCAATAATTCTTCCTCCTCCCAAAAATCCTCCCTCTTCCCGTAAGACTCCTCCCGTCATATTCCCCCTTCACCAACCCTTTCCTCCTCATTCATTTCCTTATCCATACATTCATTATCTTATCCTCTTAGTTAATGTTTTATCCTATTATTTAATGTTTCTTATCCTTATATTTAATGCTTCTTATCCCCTCCATATACATAATCATTTAATTAAACAATTAAATTTATTAACCCTCTTAAATTTAATACACATGTCATTGGATATAATAGGTAATTAAATAATTAATTAATTAATCAAAATTATAACAATTAATTAATTAATAAATATTTAATTAATATTATTATGCCAATCTTTGTTTAGTTAAAACCATGTTAGAAAAATTAATTACCTAATTAATTTTTTACTTAATAATCCCTAAGCATATATTCAACTAGGGTTGTTACATACACCCACCGTTCAGGAAACTTCGTCCTGAAGTTAAGGTATCTTATGGTACAAAGGAAAAGAAACATGGTTCACACATTCATAACAATTAACCGACATTATCAGTAAGTAAGTCAAGAAAACTCATACATACTAGTGTATATGTACAAGAAATGCATGTGTAGCTAGTACATACAAGTTCCGTGCATGTACTAATAATCAAAAACTATCATCCTTTAGTAATTTATGTATGCATCCAATCCAATCAACAAGACTAGTCTTTTACAAAAGACAACAAACCAATCAATTGTTTGAGAAATCCTTTAATTACAATTATCCGGTT